>JACCIC010000039.1:1602500-1915000 GCA_018907035.1 Sycobia sp. Sy_11 | reverse complement strand
TATATATATATATATAGATATATATATATATATATATATATATATATATATATATTATATAGATTATATATACGAGATGACATTTTTTACATTTACTAGAGATCCCTGAACAAGTATGTTAATACCTAGTTTTTCAATGTTATATATATATATATATATATATATATATATATATATATATATATATATAAACTAGCCAGCTAATTATTTGGAATGCACCCCGCGCTGTTCTATGCACCGCGGCCGCGAAGAAATCGCTCGAAAGTATTGCTTAATATTCTTCTCTTTTCTCTCTCTCTCTCTCTGTCTCTGTCTCTGTCTCTGTCTCTCTCTTTATTTTTTTCCGCACACGCAATTGTAAATGCCGGAGGGGAAATACACGCATTTACACACATACATACGCGCGCGCGCGCGCGCACGTGCGTTTGTATATATATATATATATATATATATATATATATATATATATATATATATATGATATATCAGAAAGCGCCCGTATGGTGGCATGCGGTGAAGTACAAATATATAGATCGTGTTGCGCGGCACAAGTGAAAATCTCCCTCTTATGCGTTATTATAATTGCCGTTCGTCACGCGGACGCTGTGGGAATGAATCATGGGCGGTTATTCTCTCTCTCTTTGTGCGTGTGTGCGTGTGTGTGTGTGTGTGTGTGTGTGTAGGATGCGGCTTTGCCACCGCCTTTGCGCAACCACAAGGGGAAAGAAGAGGGCGAGGGAGTTTGTTTCTTTTTTTTTGTTAAAAAGAAAACTATGTATTTAATACATACTCGGATTTTACGAATGTGTGTATAATGTCGAGCGCGTTATACATACATACATCGAAAAAATCGCGTACGCGCGAACTCGCGCGTTTGTGTCATAATACCGCGTCGACCGATTGATTTTAGGACTTTTTATCGGCTGGGACGTTATTACAGTTATTTTGGAATTTCGCGACGAGGCGATCGTAGGCTTTATGTTTTCCGCTTTAATGGAGCATCGTTGCGTGCGCGGTTATACTCACGATTTTTGGTGTTTTGCTTGCTTAAAAAAAAGGAAAAACAACAACAACAACAAACGAGCATTTTTGTTTTTTTTTTTATATTACACGAATTTTGCAAGTATATAATAATTCCTTGAAAATTTCTCAAAACGCAAACACTGACAAAAGCGTTGGTTTTTCACTCTCCTTAATCGTTCGCCGTCGAATTTTCACCGCGTAATTTTAATTGGCTTTTATCGCGGGGACCCAATTAACGCTATCGTACGCGAAAGAATTGCGGAATTCGTTTGTTTGTTTGTTTGTTTGTTCTTTTTTAACTGCCTAAATAGGTGTCCGAAAATTAATGTTCGGAATAGCGAGATATTAAAAAATGCTGATAAATAGCCACCGAGAGAAAAAACAAACTATTTATTTAAATTAGCGGTTTCATTTCCTATTATTACTATTATTTTCATTATTATTATTATTATTATATTAGAAATTACGTAAGGATCGCGCGAAACTTTCTACGAAAGTTTCCCAACTCCGTTCGCAAGTTATGCGAGAGCGATTGGAAGAGCCGCTATTAAGCGCATTTTGACAAAATAAGCGATTTCGTTAACCGTAGGAATAACATAAATTATTGCACCTTATACAGCTGGCATTAATTGAATGATATAATTGCAAATTACAGCCGTCGATTCTTCATGCAAACGAAGCCATTCAATTCGTATTATTTGTACGAACGACGACTATGTTTTATCCGGATCGTCGACGTTACGGCCGCGACACCATGCATTAACGAAAATTGCCAGGTATCGTACGACATAGGCGCGACCATTGCGCGTACCGGTGCGCCGATGAAAATTAACAGCCCGGCTCGAGCGTATAATGATCGCGCGTCACTTTATGCCCCGTTCGTCGCGAGGAATTTTTTTTTTTTTTTTTTTTTTTTTTTTTTGAGGACGCGGCGACATCCCTCGCGGCCACGGCGACGGCGTCGTTAAGTAAATTTATTGAGATCCGCACGCGAGACAGGCGGGAAAGGAGGTCTTTTCCTCCCCTCCCCGTGACTTACATACGCTGTCGCGCAATGGAAGAATGTACAGATGTAAGAGAAAAAAAAGAGATCGGGCGAGGGTCTCCGAGAGCCCATGTCATAATAAGAGAGGCGCGCGCGAGATAAAGAGAGAGAGAGAGAGAGAGAGAGAGAGAGAGAGAAGAACGCGGAAAAAAAATTCTTCGCAACACGCAGGGTATCGGAACGCGGGAGCAATGTCGTATACTACGCGCGCGCGCGCGTACGCAAGTACGTTATGTATATATATATATATATATATATATATATATATATATATATATACGTATATAGGAGAGCGCGTTAAAATTCAAATCAGCTGGATTTCGTAGAGGTGACGTGGACGTGCTATATATATATATATATATATATATATATATATATATATATATCACGACACGATTCACGATCCGTGGAAAAGTGCGTCGCGCGCAATAGGCATAACTTTTATACCTATATGTCAGCCATCGGCGAATGTATAGAGGCGAGGGGCATTTTTTTCTTTGTTTTTTTTTTTTTTTTTTTTTTTTCTTGTTTTCACCCGCGCATGCACACGCGCACACATGGTTACGCCGCCGCGTACTATTTGCGCCGACGGTCTCGGGCTGTCGCAGGCAGGCTGGGAGGAGAGGTCATCCGTGTCGGCGCGCGCGACAATCGTTGCCGGTGTACCCTCGCGGATTATGCACACGATCGATGCGTAACAGTAGAGCGACCGCCAGCGCGGTCTCGCTGCGCAAGGCGGCTGAAGTAAAAAAGCAAGTGCACGCGGGAAAAAAGAGAGCAAAAAGAAAAACAGACACACACCACGCACACACACACACACACACACCACACACATACACACAACAGGTTAAATTATCCGGCGGCCGCGCGTATCTGTCTGGCACTTGTGACCGTAGGGGGCTGAAACGGTTGGAAGATAATTCGACTAATTATAGGTCAGTTCAAGAACGTGTGGAAGAGAAAGCCGTTATTGGAATGTTTCCTTCCACATACGTACGGTACGTACGTGTGTATGTACTCACAAGGATAATACAGCTCGCTTCGCGATCGTTTTTGTTTATATCGTTATTAATGAAGGGGAGAAAAAGAAATGAGCGCGTAGAAATTTTGTTTGGACGCTATGTACACAGCTATTTATATGGGTAGCACGTCCGAGGAAATGCAATTGATTCGCCGAGATGCGTAGAATTTGCGCATAGCGAAGATTTCAATTGCCGAATTTCTTGGGGGCGGCTCCCCCCTCCCTCACTCCACCGTTGTTGGTCTTCGGAAAGACTCGGGCCGTAAAGCGCGTTTACGGAACGCACTGGAAGAGATTCCGCCAAAGTTATACGGCCGAATCAAGGACACGGACGAACGACTGTCCTCGCTAATTTGCTCGGAGTCATTAATTCATTCGTATTAATGGCTTCGTTACGAGTTGATTATAAAGTTAATTATCGAGTTAGCGTGAGATTAGATACTTCGCGCTACGGGGGGGGGGGGGGTTAGACGAAATTCAAGCCCCCGGTAGCGGGGATAAATGCTCCGCTCTTATACGATTAAATCTGTCCCGCGCAATCGCGACAAACGATCGGGGGGACGAGGGATTCGCGCGATTAATCGATTCGATGGATATTGAGGGGGAGATCTCTCGGAAATTGTAAAATTATTAGCGGCCTCGCCGGTGCTAAGATCAAGATTCGCCAAAGCACGGTCTTGGTGTCGAGAATGTCGGGTCGATTTAATTATCGCTCGACGTTGTGCAGGAATTGAGAAATTATCCATACGAGACGAAGACGAAGACCACGGTTGGAACGAGAACACCTTATCTGTCTGGTCTTGGCCTTGGCACACCGGGACATCATCAATTGTTTGCCTCGTCAATTTCAATTTCATCGGATCGAAGCAAGATTTTTCTTGCCACTGTTTGGGAGGTGGGCGTGGCTCGGCTCGTGATCTCCGGGTAAAGACGGTACAAAAAATTGGTAACCACAACCCTAGTTCTCACATATAAGTACACGTTGCACGTGTAGTGCATACGTACACCTGCCCAAAAGCATCAGCGAGCGACGCCGTTAAGATCGCCGAATGCCCGTTATTATCCCGGGCGGGCTCGCGACCGCGGCAGAACGAACGGCGAGGACGAGGGCGACTCGAGCGAGGCGGGAAAGAGCAATAGAGAGAGAGAGAGAGAGAGAGAGAGAGAGAGAGAGAGAAAGGAGAAGAAGAGCGCACCGCGCGCTTATGGAGTAACGCGGCCGGGAGATTCCACCCCGCGGCTGCCGGCGGCGAGTCCGGTACGCGCGCGCGCGCGCGCTCGCGACCGCGGAGAAAGGAGCGGAAGGACGCTCGTTATTGTAAACGTCGGCGCGTCGTGTATACGCGCGCGGAGGGGGAGGGGGGGGAGGAGGGGCGTTCGAGGTAATGTGCGCGTCGTGTATAAATAATGGGCAAATGAGTGGGATTCGCGTATGGGGATTACGCGCGTTCAGTCGAGCGTCGGTGTCCGTGTTGCCGCGCAGCGGCGCAGCTCTCTGCCTTTTTGACGCGCGTCTTACCGTTGGCTTTTTTTCATTTCCCTCCAAGTTTCATTTTCGTTTCTCTTGTTTATCGCTGCTTCTTTCATTGGGCGAGCGTAAATTTTGCGCGAACGAGGAAATTAATTAAATTTTTTTTCTCTTTTTTCGAGGAATTCCGCGAGCGTACGCGAGTATTGATTAAAAAAATAAAAAAAATAAAAAATTAATAAAAAATGACGTTACGCGAAATATACGATATACTTGATATACAGTTGCAAACCAGATAATAATTGAACTCGGTAATTGCGCTGGCACGATCAACAATTCAGGCCAAATATTTCATTTTAATTAATCATATTTTTGTTTGATCAACAGAATTCGAATTGTAGTTCGAATTATCGGTATTGGCGCTCTACGCGAGTATTTTTTTACAAAGCGACATAAAGATTAAGCAGAGGCATTATTTTTACTGGTTAAGATTTATGGCGCGTTGTCGACTTTTTATATTTGCAAATAAGAGGTCAAAAAGTGACTGATTATTTACGCGTTAATTTAATAAGAATACATAAACAATTATTGGCAAGCATTTAAATATTATTACGTCCTCGAATTGAAATATATATATATATATATATATATATATATATATATATATATGGGATTAGAAGTCCACTTCCCTATTTGATAGAGCACGATCATAAACGAATGTATTAAAATATAATTATATAACTCGTTTGACAAGTTATTAAACAAAAAAAATTCTTTCTTTATATCGTGGATACCGAAGCTTTCCAACGTTGACCTATACGTGTGTAAAATAATAATTCAATTTCTTGACCGCGCAGTACACGTAATTATTTGAGCGTAAAGATTGTAGTTTATAATTATGCAACGACTCTCTATGATAATGAAGTCGTACCGATTTTTTTCTCTACTATGTAGTTATATGGATTTTTGTTTTATTTTTCCTTGTTTTTTTTTTGTTTGTTTGTTTTTTTTTTTGTTTTTTTGAATTCATTCGCATTAAACGGAATAATTATGCGAATTGAGATTGTGTTTGGGCTATAAAAACAAAGCGTTATTTACACGAGGGGCAGGCGTTTAAATTTACGAGGATAAAAAAACGTGATTAAATTAATTGGATCGATGATTATTCAGGCACAGTATATATGCTTATGTATCTAAGCTTCAGTTTTTCATATTCTCACACCGATAAGAATAATGCCGGCAGTCTGCTTTCGCGTGCGTATAATGCTGCGATAACATTATGTATCTCCTCGTTATCTCCCCATATATAACGACGTGTCGCGTCAAGATAACTTATTAATTAGCTATATGTGCACACCCTGCAATCTCAATTTTATATTAAAGTTGAAATCGAGATTTTCATAAATTTTCCGGCAGAGGCCGAATGAACTTCGCAAAAAAAAAAAAAAAAAAAACGTAACTTCGTTTAACCGGGGAAATATCGTATTTCAAGCGAGCACGCGACTCTACAGGAAAAAAGAACTATTGACAAAACAATGAGAGAATATCCGAAAAGTGCCCCCCCTCCCAATGTTAGACGACACGAAGGTCGAGGTAATCATTAACGACCGTTACTTTTCCGGCGATCCTTTACCTCGTATCGCTTCTATAGCTCTGTTATGGCTCTACTCGCCGAAGCTCGATTCGATTAACGGAGTATACATCATTTTTAGGACGTCTCGACCGCGCTTCGCTTTAATTTTCATTAATCTCCCATTTTCGTCGCTTGATCGATCGTCGCGCCGCGCGCCCGCGATCGGACCACCCGGCGCACACCGCCGGCGGACCGTGCAGGTGGCCTGGATACGTCGTCTATCGTACGAAAATCAATTACTTCCGAGCCCCTTTCAAAATTTTCATCATTCCACCAGCGGACGCTGCTCCCGCGCGCGTCGCATTTTCGGGACGAAGTTCGGACAAATAGCGCCGTTCTGAATATCCGCACTTATATTTAACCGAAACTCGAGCGCAGCCCTTGTACGCTTTTGGGATTTATCGTTAATCTTGCTTAATTCTGAAGATTTTTTTTTGTTTTTTTTTTTTTTTTTTTTGTTCCTACGATTTATCTCTATCCCCTGTCAAATCGTTCGGTGCAAGTTTATCCGTTGAAACGAAGCTACGTTTAAGTGTCGTTCCAAAATATTCTCCAACTATACTCTTAGATACGGACTTGGGTACGTTTTCCGAAACTTTATGGAGGATGCGTAACGATAATAATTTTCCGCTCACGAATGTAATAGCTTAAGAGACAATTGGAAGGATCGATGCAGGTTATATTCGCGAGGTGGGTCTCGAGAGCGCGAGTGACAAAATTTTCTCTCGTCGGACAAATTCAAGTATAAGTTTACATTATTGCGCAGTATTAAAAAAAAAAAAATGGTAAACGATTCGATAAATTAGTGAATATCGACATAAATAAAGGGTTATGCTTAAAGTAGACAAAGGTCGCGAACGATCGTAACGGATTGTCTTTTTTTTATTTCACCGAGTTACTGCGAGTTACCGTGTCCTAGATGTATACACACGCGCACCATACCCACTTCTTTAAATTTACCTTTTCTCCCGTTCATTCCGTAAGTTTGGAGAGTGACGTGTGTAAAGCTCGAATCCCAGCCCTCGACGAATAAATAAATAGCCCTGAAACTGTTCGAGTGTTTTTTTATTTATTTATTTTTTTTTTTTTTATCGAACAATCCCCCTACTGTATCTCAATCAATCGTTGCGTCTTATTAAGGCGACAACATCGCTATCGTCGCCGATTTATCAATTTACCCGGCGCAATTAACGTCCGATTGTCGAATCTCCGTCTGGCCCAGGTCCCGGAGCGCGGCCGACGATGACGCGCCAGGCCGCCGGATCCCGGCAGCGGCGGCCGACGACGACGCCGAGCCTGCCGTCGTCGCCGCTGCTGCTGCTGCTGCCGCTGCTGCTCGTGCTCGTCGCGGCCCTGGCACAAGGGGCGCGCGCCAGCGGCCACGTCCGCTACAACGCGAACAAGCTGCGCAGCGTCTACTCGTGGAAGGCCCTGGACTTCGCGTTCACCAGCGAGGTGGCGCGCGAGGCCGCGATCAGGACAGGGCGATTCAAGCCGGGCGCCGCCATACCCATCGACGTCGACGTCTACTACGGTAATTTTACCTATATATCTCTATCTATATCTATGCATGTCTATATTGTAAGCCTAATATTTCATTTATTATTATACTTAATAGATAGGCACTTATAATATACTATATGAACTAGCTGGCGAGTAATCTCGATAAATTCTTCGATTTTAAGAAGAATTTGATAATCCTGCTGCGGGCAGATGCACGCTTGAGAATATTGTACGTTGTACAGTTCTTGTTCTAATATTTATTAATTAAAAAAAAAGTACTCACTTTCAAGGTAAATAATATATATATGTATATATACTTATAGTATGCTCGAGGACTATAACAGTCAAGTGTATTGAAAAAACACAAAAGCCGATAAAGGTTTCAATTAGCCTCGCGCGATTCATCCGCATAATAACCTCAGAGTGTAATAAAGTCGTTGCTTCTTTTTTTTTTTTTTTGTTTGTTTGTCGCATTTTTACTCATCGATTAGCTATTAATAAGATAAAGTATTTATTGCGTATTTCTGCCGGTCCTTGAAAAGCCCACATAGAATTGACCGTGTCAAAGGCAATAGGATAGCAAATCAATTTCTGTCATATATATATATATATATATATATATACACATAAATTTAAATGATCGACCCTGCAGCCGTGATTTATTGAAAACGCAGAGGATGCTTTATTTATTACGCATCGCCTTGCGCGAGGCAAATGGCGAGATAAACTATGCATTTTAAAAAAGTATATGTTTTTAAAAATAGAAAGAAAAAGAAAATAATCAAAAATCGTCAAATTACAAAGAGCAAATGGCTAAGTACAAGTTAAAGTACATCTAATCTCCGAGGGTACGACAAATTCGATTGCTGCTTGGACAGCGACAGCATTTTGTGATGATGATTAACTACGAAACGTAAAAATTGCCTTATGACGATAAATAATAATTACTTAAATATTTTATTCTATGTAGCAGATCGAAGTTCCCGTACCATTTTTTTTTTTTTTTTTAGCAATAATATAGATTAAGAGTTTATCTTCGTAATTGCTGTATACTGACACATGACGGGGCGCATAATGCAACGGGCATAAAATAATACTATCGTCGTCTTTATCCTCGCGTGTATTTTGCGATAAACATTTGCAGTTAATAAAATACTTAAACGAAACTGTTGCCATTAAACAAACAATGGTATACGAACAAAAATATTATAAACGATAAAATCTATGGCTTTGTTTTTTTTTTTTTTTTTTTTTTTTGACTGATCGTTAACTCTACTGGCATTCCAAAGCTTCTATTTCTTTAGCTTTTTGCTTTTATACTCGGACGAGTTATCCATGTACGTTCGAATGAATCCGAGTTTAAATTGCTTTTTTTTGCGCATACCTGTATACTCGTTCACTGATGGCCTTAAAATATATATATATATATATATATATATATATATATATATATATATATGTATGTGCAACGTCGGAAAATTAGGTAAGCCTTAATAGGTGCGTCTAACTCTAGATTTTCCCGTGATGTGTCTATGATGTGACTACGTCCGAGCAAGTATCAGAGCAGGCGAGAAAGCCATTGTTCAGGTACTATACGACACGTGCGAAATATTCTCGGCGTCCTTCCGTCAAATCTTAATACGAGACATTCCGGTGTATAAAAATATTAAATTCTCAAAATCTCCCGAGTATTAGGAAATCTTACATCGAGATTTTTCCAACAAACGTAGTTGATAAGACAGAGGAAGAACTCGATTGAGTTGCATATGGGATTGGACGTGCTCTGGTGTTTGCAGCTTTACATAATTATAACGCATAGTTCCACAATTTCAGTAAAAAATTAGAATTACATAGAAAAGTGCATTTAACTGTAAGTAACGATATAACTAACGTATGATACGAATATTCGCGTCGTAAGTAGTAAAAATGAGTTATAAAGACGGGTTAAGAATGGAAGGATTAAATGATTTATCTCGATTATAGAACGAACAATATTGTTTGGATTGAGGAATAGTAAAAAAAAAATCACTAATTTTAGCTTATAATAAAATTAAATTGAATCGACTACACCCTTTAGCATAATAAGTCACGTACAACGACGATAAAGAGTAACTATAACAATCTCTCGCTGTTACTTCCAATATTTAAATCATCTGCATCACGGTCGTATAAATTTACCCGCGTCAATTTCTCAAATTCTGAAATATTGTACGAAAAAAGAGGATCGGTCGAGCCTAGCGAGTTTAAGACAATCGATGATTAAATTGTAAAAGATTCTTTAAGCAATCCAAACTTTCCACCAACTGAACGCTTCGATTCGCACGTTAAAGCGCAATGCTTGAAAAAATTTTAGAGCCCAAGAAATGCTTCACGAATATTTCTCGTTATATTATTAATATTTGACTTCAAAATTAGACTGGATGTTATCGAGACACTCGGATTAGGAGCTTTGGCCACGAGGGTAGTTGGAAACCACACGGTATCGTCGTTTCTCATTTAAATCTGACCGATTATCAAGAATCATCAGTTTGCATTTTGCTAAGTTCAGCGAGAGACAGAATTTTTCATCGTTCAATTGCCAACATTTTACGCATCATTTTGAATCAAACGAGGGGGGCGCTTATAGTGCTGAGACGAATTTTCTCGTTCTACGAAGCTCGAAAACTAACGTGACGATACTCCCGACTGTGGCAATTTATTCGGTAATTTAGACGTTGTACGCAAAATAGATCGTGAATAATTTATTTTAAAATTATGCCTATACTGGCCCACATTATCAAGGACATAATATTAAATATTTATAATCAAACATTCGTTAAAATCGGTTATGTATATGGCTTTTCAAAAGTTTTGTGACCATTTAAACAGATGTTATTAGCAAAGTTTTGATATATATATACACAGGTTTAAACTTTATCTACATAATAAATATATGCACAGCAGTGATTCGCCTTTCTTGTCATTCACTGACACATACGAATCGACATTATTTCAAATTGATTTCCGATTATTTGATTTAAAAAGTATTTTAATTTTTCGTATACTATGAACAAATGTTTTTGGAACTATTTTCAATCATCTATTTGTATTATTGTGAATTAACTTATGTGCACGAGATTCTTATAATGAAAGCGCGTATAAGTGTAGGTACGTAGAGATTGATGAAACAGAATAGAAGTCGTTAAAATATTACACGTAAAGATTTGCAAAAAAAAAAAATCTAATTAAGAAAAAAAAAACTAAAAAAAAACTTTCACGTCCTCTATAAGCGCGGATTTCTTTACCAAGCACGACTTTAAATGCACTTTACTACCACGGAGCCTGGGGCAATCGATTTATCGAGTTGAGATCCGCCAGTGCATAAAACACGACGTAAACACTATGAAGAATTGTACGTAATGCATTGGCTCGACACCGATCGTTCGACGTTATAGTTTACATAATATATATATATATATATATATATATATATATATATTTATACGTAGACGAGCTCGTAATTCGGTAATCGCGCGTCCATGCTCGGGCTCTAATTTCGATTATGCCGGAAAACTCGCCCGACTCGCGATAATCATTTACGACAGACCGATATCTCCAGTTTCGCGGTTTCCGTCGGTCGTGGCGCCGAATTGCTTGGATATATTCCAAACCTTTTGTCGCGGGCAAAGGCCGCTTAATGATGAACGAAACGTAATTGGCCTGGCCAACGTGATAACTTTGGTCGACAGGTTTTTTTTTTTTTTTTTTTTTTTGCACATATACGCCAATCCCCCGGTCCATGTATTTTTAACATAACTTTTAACATTTATTAAAGTATTCGATTTTCCGAATTCTAAGACACGTTCATTGTAAATGAATTTAGTGAGAGTACTTCAAGTATGTTCTATTGAAAATTTTAATTTAAATTAATCAGTTATTTGGTGTTTGGCGTCATTTCGTACGATTGAGATTATTGCGATGTTCGTTTGATATGAGCTAAAAATTGACGGATTTTCTCACAATATAATATAGCGTTAACGTATATTCTTCAACTATAGCATCTGCTATACGTTCACTATTTATGGATTCGATGTAATACGCAATATTTCCAACCATATATATTGTAGGATCTCATTTGCTATTACGAGGCACCGAAATCATTCTTAGAATACACGATCGAGAGCCTCACATTGTTTTCGAGTAATTGCAAAGGATTCCTTAACGTGCTACTGGCTACAGAGTGTATATCTATATATACACGATAATCGCACATACATCCTTAAGCCCGGTATTCCTTATTGTCGGCGATTTTAAGCTAATGCACGATCATAATAATAATAATAGTAATGTAGTGATAAAAATACTTTCGCACCGGTCTCCAACACCCAACCCGCAGTCGGGGCGCGACAACGGCAGATAAAAATCAATGGAAGGAGGATGCTACTGGGGAAAACTTCGAGCTCGGCTCGCCGTCGCACGCGTAATCGCTCGTTCACCGCGCGTACAAACGCGGCTATTATTAATCACATGCGATTTCACGCCGTATCGCACGAGCGAGCATTTAAGAGATCCGCGGCAAAATGTATGATTTAGGCTTTGTTTTTTTTTTGTTTTTTTTTTTGTTTTTTTTTTCTTACGGCTCGTAGGCTTCTTACTCGATGTATGTAGACGTAATGTGTGCGATCCGATTGTTCGTGCTTAATAGATTAAGTAGGCAGTGCGGTAGACAGGGAGGGGGGGGATTAATGCACGATAAATTATTTCGCACCGACGGCAAAGGTCAGTAGACCCTCGTTGAATATATATATATATATATATATATATATATATATATATATATGTATATACATATATGTAGAAATCGGCATTATACATGAGAAACTTGTATAATCGATTATTCGAAGCGATGTTTTTTTTCTTTATATCTTCGTAAAAGGAACTGGTTAATTTGAATTTTTCGCGATAATAAATTTTATGCGTGCGATGGGTTTTTATCGACGCCTTCTTCTGAATGCTGATTGCGCATAAAAACAAAACACAAAAAAATAACAATTTTTTTTTAACTCACCTTCGTGTATATATATGGTATATATTACGATAAAATAAATGATTCCCCGGGTAAAAATAAAATCCTCTTATACGTATAAGTTATATGGATTTCTTGCGACATTATTCTCATTTCACTTTTTGCTCGGTGCTTGCTTTCCATTTTTTTCTTTCTTTTCAAGCTCATCGCTTCGTGTATAGAATATTTATATATAATTGAGTCATGTATAATTTTGATATTCATAACATCATTCTACTCTCGAAATTTTGAAAAAGTAAAAATCACTGGAATCCAGTCTAAAGTCACCGATGAATTAACAGTAATGTTGCATACACTGTAAAATCCTTCAGCGCTTGAATTTATACCGAATTACAGTATATGTGTGTGTATATATATATATATATATTAGCTTTGCAAGAATTCAAATTTCAAGATTCTAAAAATTCTAATACTTAACGAATTAAAATTTCATACGATGCGCGTAAGCGATCAGAGATTAAAAATACGCCGAGATTTGAGCATGATGCGCGACTGGACGTGAATTCCACAGTCTAAGAGCTCGCCCGATGCTTTATTCATGCGGAGCATTATAAAATGCGCGAAACATCTGATTTACTGCGAATTTTAACGCTGCAATTTTACCCGCCTTTTTCTACATCATGCAATGTGTACATCAGGATAAGAACTATATATATACGCGCGCGCGCGCGCGCGCGTGTGTAAAAAACAGTAGCGGTTGCTTTAATTGGTTAATAAGGTATTATTTTTTAGGCATTTATACTTCTTTTACATACGTACTTCCGTAAGACGGAAAATTATCGGAAAATTATATACGGCTAACATACATTATAGTAGTTCCACACTTTATTATGTTCGCTCTATTATTTCGTAATAAATGTGTAATATATGCGCGCTTGGCAATTATGGATCTTCTATACTTTAGTGGAGTTGTTATATTTTATCATTTACCAATCCACCGCGGTTTTTCTTTCCAGCTTTTGATGTATATATATATATATATATATATATATATATATATATATATATATATATATATATATATAAACGCCGGCTTTGTGCAAGAGCCGGCGCATGGAAAGCCCGAACTATTCAATTACTTCGCTCGCTGTGTATCTGGCGCTTCTTTTTTTTTCTCGTCATTTCTTCTTCCCTTTTCCCAAAGTTTTAGGTTAATTTTGGGTATTACGGCTCCGACAAAAAGATTCTAATGACTACTTATGCGCACGTATAAATTTCGTTTTCGGAGCGAAGCCTGCTCGATGATACTGCGGTATAAACACTGGTAATTCGTGCATTGCGACGCAATAAGCATTGAATGTGGGATTCCTTATTTTAGAATATAATCCTGATGATTATTGAGAATGTGTAGCGAAACAAATAGATCAGAATTAAGTTAGTTTTAAACTTAAGTTAGTTCGTAATTGATATAATTAATGCATTGTTATAACGTAAACTGTGCGCATAAATTCTGTCAGTATAGATATGCAAAAATATTTCGAATTTTGTTAATTTTTTCTTTAAGTTATAATTAATTGAATTATTATCCTATACAGTTCTTGATCTTTGTCTTTTAATGGTAATTTTTTTTCTCGAATTTCTGGATTTTATAGCTGAGACAATTACGATAAAAGCTACATAAAGTAAAAAAAAAAACAATCACTACTATGGTCTGAAGCATTTGAACAATGACTCTTTTTATAAATGCATATATATATATATATATATACTTTCTTCTCCGAGGCTTACGATGTTTCGATCGCTAGATCCAAGGACTGATAATATGATGATCCGAGTTCATAATCTGATTTCGATCTATTAACACCAGTACCGGTGTAAAAATTTTAAATCTGTTCATTGCACAAACACATAGTGGACTTCCGTCGTTAATAAACGCCGGCATTTACGAGAATGAATAGAGCGACGTTAAATATCCTAAAAACAAAATAGACACTTTCTAGATATTAGATAAATGAATCGTAATTCGGAATGCTGTATATGATTGGTAATGGCGCCACGCTCGATGAGCATTTTTATACAATAAAATATAAAACGAATTGTAACGAGATCGTGTTTTTCTTGAAATATCAGGCGCCAGGGGGCCGACGGTCTTCGTCACGATGCCGAGACTCGAGCAGGGCATTCCGATAACTCTCGGATACGTCACCGACGAGGTCTCCAAGGACGGCAATCCATTAATCGCGCCTTATCCGAACTGGGAATGGAACAGGCTGGACGACTGCGATTCCATAATTAGCACTTACAGAGTTCAGGTATGTATGCGTATACTATATCTATGGATATATAGAAAAGTTCTATCCCCCGCAGGATAAAATTTGTAAACATCTGTTTAACATATATATATAACAGATACGATTAAAGCGGACGGATTGTTGGTTCATTCAGTCGATAGGATGTTTTTGCGTAGGGCGATAAAAATTAATTTAGATGCTTCATTTCTTTCTTTTTTTTTCGGCTACGTCTAATAAATCTTTAAGATCGCCGTGTTAAGCGACGAGGTCGAATAGCCTATAATTATCAAGTTACCGAATCACGTTCTTATAAAAAACTTTAATGCCTCAAATATTGAATTTTCATTTAATTGTACATCGATAAACTTTTTTTGTCTATGGGCGAACGATGCGGACGTTTGTTTTTTTCTTCAGCGCAATAAACGACAATGGCTCTTAAACTTTACAGCGGTTTCGATCGATGATCTATCCACGCGGATATTTCAATTTGAACGTAAACGGAGAATCGCGGAAATTCCATAAAATTGAAAAATTCAAAATTTCTGCGGCGCGTCCGAAATTTCTAAAATCAAAAGGAAAGTAGATTTTTATGATTAACTGAACATTTGCAATCGATATAGTTACTTTGAAATAAACGAGTTTAGTGGTTAAATGGACTTTGTATCCAAATAGCCGTATGAATATAAATAAATAATATTTACTTAATTGGTGACTATTCAAAAAAAAAATAATTATCTTTAACAAGCTTTAAATCAATTTCAAGTTAATTTAATTCTCGTATGAAAATTAATAGCTATATCGATCGCTCGTTTTCGCAATATGTATTTCGCGAACGTGAAACAAACGAACCAAACACCATCCACAGATCGACGAGTGCGACCGGCTCTGGGTCCTCGACACCGGGGTGATCGGCGAGCAGCGCATCTGCCGGCCCCAGCTGCTCTCCTTCTCACTGGCCACGAATCAGCTGCTCAGCCGCTATCGCTTCCCGCGGAATCAGTACGCGGAGGGCTCGCTCCTCGTCACCCCGGTGGTCGACGTCAGATCGGCGTCGAGCGGCAGCGGCGCCAAGTGCCGCGAGACCTTCGTCTACATCGCGGACGTGACGGGCTTCAGCCTCCTCGTCTACGATCATCTGAACGCCCGCTCCTGGAAGATCAACAACAATCTGTTCTATCCCTATCCGCCCCACGGCACCTTCGAGATCGGCGACGAGGTGTTCGACCTGATGGACGGGATCCTGGGACTCACGCTCAGCCCACCAAAGCCGAACAAGGACAGGATACTGTACTTTCACTCGCTCGCGAGCAGGACCGAGTCCTGGGTGCCTACCTCGATTATAAGGTATGTATCTGTGTATATATATGTATGTCTGCAACATAAAAAATTCATATTTGTTACCTCCTTTATGTCTATTCTCTGCGCCAACTTTTTTTTTGTTTTGATCTGTCAAAGTAAGCACATAAGTTTAGACATCAAATATTTTTCTTGCTATGAAAATTGCGAAATACGTGTCATTAAAACAGCATATAGTGGAAGTTTGATTTTATTGGTTTAATTGAAAGAAAATTGTTAGAATGTGTCAAAAGTGGTTTGCGCGTTTCAAAAATGGTAATTTTGAGATCGAAGAAAAAGAGCGTCCGGGACAGCCACGAAGAAGATAAACAGTTGGATGATTTGAAGATGAAGATTTGAGGACTTGAGGATGCAGACTTGGTGGATTCAGACTTGGTGGATACGAGAATGAAGAATTGGAGTCATTTTTCGATGAATATCCGTGGCAACTTTGCTGCGTCGTTGGAAATAACAGACGGAGCAATTTCAAAATATCTTAAAATCACTGGGATTCAGCACAAATTTAGAAAATTGGGTGCCGCATGAACTAATTAAAGAAACGTCGAAAATCATATTTTGACTTCGGAATTATTTCTTTAGCTCCGAAAAAGAAGTCGTTATTGCGTAAAATTGTTACTCGAGATGAAAAGCGGACAAGTGTATCTGTTACGGTAGTTCAAAGCAGAAAATATCCTGAGTCAAGCCTGGCCAACTCAGAATTTCATGCAAGCAAGACAATGCTTTGTATTTGGTGGAATGAGAAGGTTTCATATATTATGGACTTTACAAAAGAGTCAAACAGTCGATGGACCATTTTGCTAAACACAATTTATGCTTTCAAACGAAGCATTGCGAGAAAAACGACCAAAATGGGAGACCAGGTACGAGACACTGATTTTCAATCATGACAATGTTCGGCAACATGCTCATTACAGTGTCAGGAATTATTTGAAAATCAGTGGATTGGTAATTCTGCAAAAAATAAAAAAATCTGTCCGACCGGAGTACCCTTCATTTGATCTGGAGGTATCAAAGAATTGCTTTGATTATTCCTGGCCATAATGAACGAGAAAGTTGTTACGAACGTAGCTATAAATTGCTTGAATTATGGATAAAGACTATATTTAATAATGTATTTTTTCATTATGTTATTGAAACAATGATTTAATTTTAATTGAAAAGACGAACTTTTTAAGATATATATATTTGTGTATATATATGAATATATATATATATATATATATATATATATATATATATATATATAATTTCTTTTATTCCTTCCGGTCGCGAGAGCGGTCGCGCTTATATTTCTCAGACTCGTGCATTTAGTTACTTTCGAATTATAATATTGCGCGCGTTCCAAAAAAATAACTGCTATTAAATTTGCATTACACAACACGTCGTTGCTCGGTGCGCGCGCACAGACTTTAAAATATATTTTACGATCATTGATATATATATATATATATATATATATATATATATATATGTTATTGGTAATGGTTGAAATATAAAGTATATCAAATTTAAATAAATGCAAAGTCAATCGAGTTTATTAATGATATCAATGTCGAGATGGCTGGGATAATCCTTACTTTCCTTCTCTGACAGAAATAAATTAGACAAGAGTAGAAAATATATTTAGAGAAACACTTGGCAATGGATTATTTATAAATATAGCGCTATAGATCTGTCGCGAGATTAAAGGAGAATATAACCCAATATTAATCTTTTTCATATCACGTTTTTTAAATAAAAATAAATTAACAGTTTTTTAAATTAAATTTCTTTGAAGAAATTTATTAAAAAAATTTAATTAAAAAAATTATTATAAATGCAACATAAGGGCAGTCGTTAGTTCAACCGATAAAAGCATCGATTTTTTTTAATATCGTGAATCGCACGACCATTACTTGCCGATATAGACCGAGCTCGATTTCCTTTAATCCTTTTTTTTGGAACCGCTTTGCAAAAATTGTCCGTCTGGTCCATGAAGAGCTAATAAATAAATAAGTAAATAAATAATTTATAAATTAAAGAAAATCACAAGCGTGCACGAAAGTCTGTCTTCAGAACGAGAAACGAATAATTTAATGAAAACTATTCATTGAAGATTGAGTACTTAGAAAAATTTAGACAGATAAAATACGTGAATGCCAGAATGAAAAACAAAAAGCAAAAAAACATATATAGATATAAAGATATTTTTATTTATACGAAGAAGCAGTTTGTTTGCAAAATCAAACGAAGCTAATATTTATATCGAGCTCTAGTTGTGAATTATTGCGAATTGGTAAAAGAAATGAATCGACCCTTAAAAATAATCAATAATTTAAATATCTTAATACGCTGCTATTGGGTCAGAGCAGAGCCGATATATAGGTCCAACGCGTCATTAATAACGACTGTACAATAACAAAGCAGAAAGTATTATTTGCATTAAGTAAATGTCGAAGCCGGTTACGAATAAAGTGGAAAATCAGTGGATTACGTAACGCTGGGACATAAAAAACAACTTACTCTAGCGAAGATTTTGAAAGAGCCATAATGGAAAATTGTATGTACAAGTATAATCGAAAGATTAATGAATTATGATAAATTGTACTATTTTTACTATTGCTAAATTACAAAAAAAAAAAAAAACAAAAACAAAAGAAAACGACTCTATTCCATTTAACCGACATATTATCCTATCATTCGTGTCTATCACATTTGTCGGCTGCTTACGTTTTTCCCTCCATTGCACCTCATCCTCCATTAACACGCCCGGCGGGTCGCCGCTGGATAATAACTTTTCTTTAAAACAAGTACAAATCCCGTCTTTTGCTCGCGTCACAACGACTTACATCTGATCCGCGCTCACCTGTCCCAGGAATTTCACGCTGTTCGAGAAAAGCCCGGACGCAGCGGCGAGGTCGTTCAAGGCGTTCCCCATGGAGAGGACATCGCAATCGGCGGCCGAGGCCATGGACCGCGACGGCGTGCTCTTCTACGGCCTGATGTCGGACTTGGCGATCGCCTGCTGGAACAGCAAACACTTTACCGAGTACGGGGGGAAAAACAACGAGATACTCGTCATCAATCCCGAGACACTCCAATTTCCAGCCGGCCTCAAGGTGAGCGACTCAATTCTCCTTCCCGTTACGTATTGATAATTTTCCAGGAGACGGCGGTCGCGCGGGTGAATGTTATTCGTTAGAGATCGCCGCCTCGATGTGTGCGATTAATTTTTGAGAGGATCGTTCGATTAATGTAATTCGCGAATATGATATAATGATTGTAAATGACACGGGATTTGAACGAAAGTAAACTTGACGGATTGATTTTAATGTAATATTTCTAATATACGCAGTCGCAAAATTTTTATATTTAAATGCATAATATGGAACAATATGAAAATCATAATCAAAGCTATCTATCAAAGCAATCAGATAATTCTTATAAGTCCCGTGACCGGCAATCTATATTTTACAAAAAGATTTTCATGTTTTTTTTTTTTTTGTTGTTTTCATACTTGGGACAAAAACATTATAGGTAAATTCAAAGAGAGCACAGGTTATATAAAGGTGAATTAAATTATAGCAAAATTTAATATTATATAATAGAATAAAACTTGTATTCCATTTTCTTACTTTAAAGCAGTTAGTAAAATGCCATTACATCTAGTCACGGAATATTTTTTCTTTTCTTTCCATTGTAGTGTAGAATCTAATTTTATCCGAAGATAAATCAGCACGGTAATGCATCGCCGATTTTTTATGATCTGTACACGCGCGTGATTCTTCGTGGTAAAACCAGAGAACAAGAGATGAAAGAGAGAAACGTTTTTGAAAAAAAAAAAAAAAAAAGAATAGTATGAATTTGTAATCCGCGACAATAATCCAGCAGAAGAATTGTAGACACTAAACGTCATTAAAAATACGCGCATCCACTATGCATTTCTATCGTCGATTGATAAAATGAAACAATTTAATTATATGCACTGTCGTTAGTACTAGAATCAGCAATACAATTATGCATAACACGATGTAATCCTTGTCGTTCCATGCATGTTTACTGGCACGCCTTCTGTTGGGCAAAAAAAAAAAACATAATTAAAAGCACTGATGAAATTTTCTATACCCTGACATAAAAGTTTATTATGCATATTTCATATAAATTACCTTAAACGTTCATTATTTTTACATTAAAAGATCTTTTATAACGTAAAGTCTGTATTATTATATAAATTAGCAGATATATCTATTTAACATTTAATACATCCATAATTAAGTAGCTGCTAGTATTTTAGCTATCATTATTTTATGCAGATCAAATCTATAATCAGTGTGCACGAAGTTTATTATTATTTAATATGCATAACCGTGAATTTAGACGTTTGCATACTTCTGGTCTATTACAATATTTTTGGCTTATTTAATTTAATTAAGAAAAAACAAACAAACAAAATAGTTTGTACATTATTATGCCACGAAAGTCGGAAAATCAAATTGAGATGAAAGAGCTACCTGCAAAATTAATTTTAAAAAGACAGTTAATAGATAAGATAATATTTTTCAAAAGAATTTCTTATTGTATCCTTTGAAATGTCTCTTTGCCATAGATTAATAAAGCATAACGATCTTTCTTGATACACGACACATTTGATACACATACGTCCTCGGCTACATCGCGCATTTTATCACGAGATCTTATTTATTTAAATTTCAATTTGTCACTCCCGCTGTGCATTGGTTCTTTCCTCCAATATATCTTACAATAGCGCACGACACCGCATTTCTATTATTTAATGCTTTTTTTTTGCAGTTTCTAACTACTTTACTTTCGTATCTAACCAATTAACCCCAAAACATTGCTTACTCCCCCACTTTAACCATTGTATATCCTTGTATTTTTAATCGAAATTCGTCAGTGCTTTTACGCCCCCTTATATAATACCGACAAATATCTCTATCGTGTACGTGAGAAAAAAAGCAAAAAACAAAAAAAAAAAAAAAACAAACAAAAAAAAACTCACCGTAAAAAATAAATCCTTCTCCTCCTCCCCCCCCCAACAGGTGGTCACCTCGCGCTCGGGCCGCCAAGAGATGTGGGTGTTCTCGGCCGCTTTCCAGCGCTACATGAGCGGCACCCTCCATCCGAACGAGACCAACTTCCGCATCCAGGCCGGCTACACGGACGAGCTCGTGCGCGGCACCAAGTGCGACGTCGCATCCCTCGACCTCTACAGCCGGCAGACCGGCCGTCTGCCGTACGCCCAGGCTGCCGGCAAATGAGGGTCGTGGTACCACGAGGGGGACGCCCACCTGAGCGAGAGCTGGAGCCATCGTTACCCGGCGCGCCCGAGCGCCGCGACCGCGGTCGCCGCCTACTACGGCCGCGGCCCCGGCTCCGGAACCGCGGATTACGCAGCGGACGCCCGACCCGATTATCGGGGCGGCGCCGATCTGTTCGCGGATTACTTCGGCGGGCGTCTACTGGCCGGGCCGTCGTCCGCCCGATTAACGGGCGAGACGACGACCCCCTACCTCTCGTGGTACCGAGCCGTGTCCCAGTGTCCCTGCCTGCAGCAGCGGGCTCGGCAGCTCAGCAGCCGCAGCAGCAGCAGCAGCAGGCGCTGTCCTACAGTCACGGGCAGTACTTCGGCTCGTCGAAGCCGGTCTTTTACAGCTTCTTCATCGACCACGGCTGAGACGCGGCGGGCCCTCTTTGGATCGTCGCAGAGCAGCCCGACGTTCGTCATTGGCGCGCGATGCGCGTAGCGAGCGATTAGTAATGGTCTGCGAGTGCGTCGTGTGCGCGTTTTTGTTTTTGTTTTTTTTTTTCGTTCCCGCTCGAATATTTGCCGGACAGCGGACTGGAGGCACGCGTCGCGCTCGCCCCGCTACTGTTCGTACGGGAAGCCGTCGACGTACTGTCATTGCATGTATATACGCGCGGACTGATCTTGCTGTCCGATCGCTCTCAACGATGTTCTACAAGAACTACGTCTGCATACGTGAATATAAATATATTTGTAAGATTAATAAAAGTCGTATATTAATGTATGAGTATATGGCGACGTATTGAGTAAGATAACAGTTGGCATTTGTACATATATGTATAATGCATAACGTACGCAATCAAAGTCAGAGAATACAATTTAAATGATAAGTTAATCAATCGATATTTTCGTTAAAAATTTATTATTATTATTATTATGACTTTTTAAGAATAATGAAAAATATTTGTAAGAAATGAAATGTTTCATTGTAAATGATAATAAATGCTTCGTAGTAACGAATGTATAATCGTCGAGAAAAATTGTATTTTTGTAAAACGCAATCTTACAACCCCGTATCGAGGGAGTAAAATGCTACGTTTTAAAAAGAGTCGATTCAAAATTATGAGCTAATTTGACAGACACACTGCTTCAAAGCAAGGTATTTTACTCCATAAGTAGATGGTTGCAAAGCGGCACTTTGCGCTGATTTTAGTAAAAATTCGCGCGCGCAACGAGGGAGTACGATTTATATATCCCTCTATCAATGCCGATCGGCGTAATCTTCCGATCCGGATATCGGCACGCGGGTGTATGTAAATCCGCAGTTTAGGCCCGCGTTGCGTAATATACTATTAGGTTTTCGTCGTTATAAGAAACAAGTTTTTGTACTTGATTTGTAATCATACAAGTTTGATTAATGCTTTTTTTTTTGAAGTATTTAAGTATTAGTGTGCGTGACCAATTGGCTCAGTCTGTGAATGTATGCGAAAATTTTTATTACGTTGTAAAAAAAAAAATATATCTTACATTAAACCCAGTTTTTACAAAAAGTAAAAAACTGCTTTGCCATGGATAATCTAAGGTGTATTATTAAACATGTACGAAGTTATCATATAAATGTAGTATGTTTCGTCTTTTAGGGGGCTGTCGAAATTAATTTTTTATCGATCGTGCAAAAAGCACATCGTTTCAAATCGTATCACATGTTAACAAAAAAAGTTATCAAATAGTCTACAAATATTGTCTACAGCTTATGATTATAAACTGATATAGGATAAGGGGCAGGACTAACTGAAATTTAGAGCAATTTAATGTTTAAACGCTATATTATTAAAACAAAGAGCACTTTCTACTCAATCGGTACAGAAGAACAGCCGACAGCCGCTTAAGTGACATCTAAATTAACTAACTGTAAAAAAACTTTGTACAATAATGTATAATTAACATTCTACAATAATTATATTTTCTTATTACGTACTGAATTTGTATAACTATAATATTAAAAGATATACTTTGACACATTTATGTTTGCTAAGCACGATTCGTTCATTGTCAATGATCGTCGACACTTGTCAAGTGTGCCAAACAAATTGTCGGACAACAACAATTAACTACTGTGTAAAAAAAAAATTTTAATGCCATGTAATATCTGCGCAACTCTTAGGTTTAACGAATCTATGCATTTAAAAAATAAAATAAATTTTATTATTTATAAATTGATATCTCCATTATTCAGTCGAATCGATAAGTATCGGTTTAGATATTTTTTACGTGTACCATAATTTAACAGATGATACAATTTTCTATATTGTTGATTTAAAAAAATTGCCAATAAACTGTATTCTACGCGTCCCTGTAAAATCCGGCCCTGTAAAAGCCGCGTGGGATACGTACATCATTCAATGACCAACTTTGTCGATGAACTTTTTTGCATATTATTCATTATCCACTTGTTACTTATTATCTAATAACATTTTAGCTGGGGATAAATCATTAGAAGCATTTTTCTACGCGTCTTGGTGGCAGCCGTTGCCTTATCGACAATTATAACGTTGGAACCACTTCTGTACGCCTTCGAGAGACGTCGAGGAACGAGAAGGATACATGGTCACTGGTCCCAAAAATC
This sequence comes from Sycobia sp. Sy_11, assembly GCA_018907035.1. NCBI lineage: Eukaryota > Metazoa > Arthropoda > Insecta > Hymenoptera > Epichrysomallidae > Sycobia > Sycobia sp. Sy_11. The sequence continues at coordinate 1,890,784 of JACCIC010000039.1, read as the reverse complement.
TGTTACTGACTTCAATGGCTCGTCACCGATCATAATTTTTCTATAAATTTGACATAATTTTCCTATAGTAAAACATATATCTGTATTCTATGTGTGCAAAAATTTTTATTTATCCAGGCATTCAAATTATACGATTTCTTCTATTAAAACTTAAAGTAAGGCAATGTGAATATCCTTGAATACACGAACTTTTCCCGCCTCGTAACAATTTTGTAAATGTGATTAAAAAAAAAAAAAAACAATATTATTTTTCACGTTATACAAAACTTGAGATTTTACTCTTCTTCGTAATGCAATCATTCGATATTCAGATGCCTGTGAACGTGTTAAGCTTATTAATTTATCCGTAATATTATTTAAGTATTTTTTTAATTTTGTTAATAATATATGCAATATTTCGAACAGAATAATGCAAGGTATGAAAAGAAAATGAAAATTTCGAAATCTGGCGGTGTTCATAATCTAAGTATATTTGCGGTTGCTATAAATAGACAATTTATTCAAGGTTGAAAATTTTTTAAATAATATAGTCTCGAAACTTTAAATCAGAGGTTGTTTTTATCAGATTTTTGCATTAAAACTACTTTTTAAATGACGTTTGTTTTCATTAATTAAGTTTTATTAATTATTGCCCGTTTTTTTGTTGTTGGAATATTAGCATATTTAAAGCATTCGAGATCTTATTGCTTCGATTTTCAATGAAATTATCTGGTTTTAAATTTTAAAAAATGCATTGATGTATAAACAAGCATAAATAAATAAATAAATAAATAAATAAATAAATAAATATATATATATATATATATATATATATATATCATGAGACGATTGATGCACCAAGAGCAATATGCATTTCCGGTGTGTATAAAAAAATCGAATGAAGCAACGTAAGTAAGCAAGTTAAGTATTCTCAAATCAAGGCAAAATCACATTGGGGCAAGGCGTTTCACAAATACTGATCGATACCCAATCCCCTATTTAATCGAAGCCTTTGTGCCATTACGTTCGGCACGTACACAGGTGCGACACGCGCGTCCATAATCGTAGTGTCGACGAGCTATTTCCAGGCATTTCCTCATCGGGCACGCGAAAGGGGCATATAAATAAAAGAGCCGGACGAAGAATGAGGAATTGTCGCCGCCGCTGCCGCCGAACGGGCGCAGGCGAGCGCAAAGCGAATTGCCCCGCGGCGGCGGCGGCGGCGGCGGCGTCCCGGGAGACACGCGCGGAACGAATCCGGCCTTAATAATGCGCGAAACGCCCGCCGCAACGCGTCGCGCATACGCGCGGACACGCTCGCAAGCGGAATTTTAAAGTATCGGCAAAACTGCGGAGAAAAAACGGAACACGGAGGCCGATGGATCGGCTCCGGCGATGGGAATTCAGTGTGGACATGTGTGACGCTCGAATGTGAAAACTTAGGAGGTTCGCGTCTATATATATATATGTTTATATATATATATATTATTTCCACTTGTTTACGACTATCTTAAAGCTGATAATTAAGATATGCATCTTTCTATAAATAACAGGTGAATTAACGTGTAACTGTAACGTGTTAGGAAATTTAAATCCGTGCCTTGTATATTTATGGCTTAACGTGCAGAATTTTTTAAATACAACATTGATGCAGCATGCGACATTTATTTAAAATCCTCACACTACATCGTCAGTGGAATTTTTTATCGATCATCTCTATAAATTAAGAAAAGAAACTTTTTGTAGTGTTTGGTAAATCTAATATATATTTTAATATGTAACTTTAAAGCTTCATATTTGTTTAATAGAGAAATGCCCAAATTGATGCAGAGATCTATTTTTGGGATCGATTGGTTAAATTTTCACAGAATATTCCATTGTATAATTGTCGCCCAATTGAATCTAATTTATTTATATCTATATTGCAATCGGGTATCGATACTGACTTTACATATGATGGGAAAAATAATTGTTTTATTTTGACAACTCATAAAATAAAATTTATTTACAGAATTGACAATTAGAATTCATCATATCGATAGATACCAAAAAATCGTTCATTGTATATATTTATCAATAAGTAACTAATTAGACAAACAGATAACTATATAGTTTATTAACGTTGCTGTAATAAACTAATATTTTCGTGGGATTTTAATTCAACAAAGCATTCAACAATAAATAATAAATTCTATAATATTTGAAAATTGAATACAAATAATATGTTAATGCAGATATAAACACGCTGAGATTTCGGAGGCTGATGCAAAAGAGCGCCGCTCAAGCGTTTTCACGCAGTTTTATTAGCCATGGTTGCCATGGAGATGTTTTTACGATATTTTTTTCTTTTTTTTTAGTTATACAGACAAGTGAAATGTCTCCACAGCGATGAACAAACGAATAATAATAGTTAATAGCATAATTGATAAATTAATAATAATTATATACAATGAATAATTAAGTGTAATTAGATATACCGCTCGCAATATTTCAATGCATTTAATTTTAACGTCTTTAAAGATATTATTTTACTTTTAATTTTATTTCGAATCCATCCTCAAAAAGTTTAATAAGATATTGGACAAAATTATTGTAATATGAACAGAGACGAGATAAGTTAAGAGCTTGTGCCCCTTTTAATAAAAATTTGTAAACTGGCCTCTTTTCGAGAAATGTTTCGACTTTTCCGACATAGCACGGAAAACTGCTTTTAGGAAGCATTACCATTTTTACCTCTTCGGAAAATCCCAAGATTTTTCCATAGCAAGTATTCGAACAGATAGAGTGATTGCTTCGAGGAGGCTGGCGTGACGATAATCTCAGGGCAATCTTCCTTTTCCCGACTACAGTGGTACTCATCGATTGAAGAGCGTCGAAACAGGTGAAATTGAAATAAAGGCGAATGAAAGAGGCGAATGAAAATAAATTTTTATCTCATCATTTCATCGAGTTTATTCAGCAATATTAAATATACAACTCTTTCATTGCAATACAATAACAGGTGTCCAGTTAGTGGCAATGCCGATCTGTATCAGCTGCTTCGCGTGTCCGTAATTTTATACATATCATTGCTCCACATAACAATTACTCGACGTTCACTCGTAGTTCCTTGGACGTCACAATTTACTACTTATATACTGTGATCGACTTGTGCACAGAGATGTTGAGCACGATTAAACGACTAGCGCCGCTTTTGACAAAATAACGATAAACAATGTGGATGGCAGTAACGACGCATTCAGGTACGTGTGGTCGTACGTCTAGGGCGAATCTGCCAGTCGGGCGAGGGGCTGACATAGTGAGTATACGGACTACTGGCGGTCTGATAATGACGCGGTTGCAGGGTTATCTGAAACCGTGCACGAGAATCGTCGTCGCGACGCATATACAGACAATCATGAAATCAATAATAGCAGGAACATTTAAGAAGATTGTATCACTCGCGGCGACGAGAGCACTTCGATATATTATATGAACAATTTTTTATTCCCTAATCTGATAGGTTTATGATGTCAATTTGTAATAGATCTAAGAAGTTAGGCGTACAAACAAGAAAGGCCGCGCAGTCGGTACATTTTCCGTAATTCGATCCTCTCTCTATCGCTCTCTCTCTCTCTCTCTCTCTCTCTCTCTCTCTCTCTCTCTATGTCTATCATCTTTCCTCGTAGTGTATATATGCGCCATGTATTAGTCAGCTATAAAGATATTAATTTCGGCGATTTGTGTCAAGCCAAGGTGGGTATAAAACGATTTTGTCGTAAAGAAGAGTGTGTGTTTTTCTTCAACACAGGATTTTTTGTATACACGAGGGGGGTTTGCTCAGGATTAGCTTGGCTATTATTTTAAGCTGTTCGGATATACCCGAAAGAGCCGGTAAGTACTGGGCTGTCTTTCAGCGACCATGTTAAAGATGAAAAATAAATATCGAAAAAGTCGGTAATCTTCTTCAAACCGACCATCGGTTAAGTATTCGTACGATTGCGGAAGATATATGAATGAACAAAGTATGTGTAGGGCAAATGTGATAAAAAATTTTAACATGCAAAAAGTGCGTGCAAAACTGGTGCCTAAAATCCTTACATTTGAACAACACAAATACTAGTATTGACATTTTGAATGCGACTTAAAATGACACAAAATTATTAAAAAAGATAATAACATATGATGAATCTTGATTTTTTTTTTACCTATGATCCTGAAAGAAAGCGCTAATCCGTGTACTAGATAAGTTCAACTTCATGAGTCAAAATAGCGAAAATGAGCAAATAAAAAATCCCAGCAACGATGATGGTTTTTTCGATATTTATGAAATTATATTACCTTCACTGAGTTCCTGATGTTCAAATTGTTAATCAATATCACTGTCTTCATATTCTTATTGAAATTCGTGAAAGAAAAAGAATCAATCAGAGTTATGGAAGAAGAAATCACGAGTTTCTGTTTAAGACAATGCGACGGCTCATTTTATACTGTCCAACAAGAGGTTTCTAAACAATTGCAACATCCAGCGTTAGACAACTCACCTTATTCGCTGTATCTTGCACCGTGAGGCGTCTATCTCTTTCTGAAAGTTAAATTTGCATTAAAAGGAACAAGATTTGCGTTTGTTGAAGTCGTGAAAGAAGAAAAGGCGCGCGTCCTAAAGATACTGATAGAAAAACTATATCCAGCACTGTCTCGAAGAATGAAAAATTTGGATGGAGTCATGTAGGAGTGCAGGAACGGTGTATATTGAAAGTGAGAATAATTATATATATGTTATCATATCAAAATAAAATGTCTTATATCACCAGTCCCGTTCTTTAACAGCCACACCTAATTATGTAGACGTATGTGTACGACGTTACTCACCTACGTTGTAATCGTAATCGTAAAGTTTTGTTTGTAAGTTAGGTGTGCCCCCCCCCCCGATACTGTTCCACCACAGTTCATGTGACCACTCATCCCATTTATCGCAGAACTGTATAATTGGCCTAAAACTTACTCGGATATTTATGTATACGTACGTAATTAAGCCCATCTGTTTTTAAACACGATCTGGTAGCTATTTTATTATTAGTCATTATTAAAATCAATAGTCTATTAAATAAAAATAAAGCGAACATATTTATAGTTCTATAGAAGTGCGTGTATATGGAGATACATAAGTAGCTACATAACACCTGTGTCTAAATACTTTATACGTGCACAAAGCGGCGTATCTTTTAATGCACTATTGTACCAATGAAAGAAAATATTTATTGTATACAGCATTGAGTTGGAAACGCTTTAATTTTCTGGACATTCGATGCTTTTAAATCGATATAGATATTACTGATAAATAATAAACTAGTGTGTAGTATTTATTTTACAATTAGTATGCAATGTATGCAGTGACGTTAAAAATATTCAATCTTGATGTTCTTGATTAAGTAAATGTAATCATAATTTCCACTCCGTTTTCTAAAGATAATACAAATATTTTATTAACGCACTGAGTTAATAAAATAAGGCCATTGTTAGATAGATTCATCTACATTCTTTTTGTTCGACAGGTGTACGAAGAAATGTGGGACTACGTGCTTCAAGTAACGTATTTTTTACACAATGAAGCTGATCTGTCAGAGACCATTGCCTTTTATGATTACGACAATTCGATATCCTTCAGCCGTTTAGTTTGAATTTCTGATACAGATCCATGACCCTCGCCATTATCGGTTATACAGACGTAGGTTGATTGTGCAAGCCATTGCAATTCTTAAATCTGTTTTTTTTGCAGTTATTTAATCAGTAGAATATGCTGTCTTGCTGCTGAAGATTAACTATTCTAGCTCTATTTGGAGCTTGAGTATCTCTCCCAATCAGAATAAATATAATAAGAATAAAATATAATAAGTTCCATGGTTTATCTCTTCTTTTAAAACTGTATTTATAAATAGATACATTGATCTGCTGCAAATAAGAAAAACAACGAATGCTTAGGCTTATTGCTGGCTTTTGTTTATATGCATAATTATCAACTATCGTCATTATTTCTTTTAATTTTAAGGAGCAAATACGAAGAAAACGAATCTAGAATTATTGACATAGTTAATGTATTTTACTGTGATTACTGTTGGTATTCAATAGTAATCGAGTCTTGACACAGGACTTTTCCCAGTTAATCATATATTACATATTTAATACAGTATTGCTCTACATACCAGCCAACTATATACCCAACGAGCTTCTACTTCGACTCGTCCACTCAACAAAATCGACAGAGTCGTCAAGATATCGAACTCGATGTGAAAAAATTTCTGGTTTGGTATTCTATCCATGAATTTTCTAACTGCACGGAGAAATAGCAAATCTATCGTGCGACCAAAATGTCTTTCCGTAGAATACCATTGCAAATTATATATACATATATTTATGTAATCGGTAACATTGTCACATTTGTTATATTCTCTTATCAAATTTATATTTACCTATATTTAAAGTAAATGTATTTCAGATATTTAAACCAAAACTGTGTACCTTGTGAATATTAAAGATAATTGTACACCATGTCGAGCATGAGTAAGAATTATTTATGAAAAATAAAATTCTATTTTAAACTTGTACAGTTATTAAAGGCATTAGATTGGGGTTTTCATCCTTCACAAGATATACAATTTAGATATGGATTATTTTGGAATAATTATGATGGCGTACGTGATGGATGTTTACAGGATACATTGTAGGTACGATCTTATTAGCACCAGATAATATAGAATTAAAACAGTACGTAAAATTACATTTCACAGAATATTTTATTAAATGGAAATTATTATTAAAGTAACATGATTTTAGCCCGTTATTGAACACTGATTCAATTCGATTTCCAAGGAGAGAATCAATTAAAAAACAGCAGCTGCGATCTGTGAATTGCAAGTCGAAATGTAAACAATATTGGAAATTCTGTAATTCTTAGTTTGCAACCGTATATTTTTAGTATTCGAGATTTTCTACACACACACACACGCACGCGAGCGCGCGCATTTAAAATTAATACATTCTTTCATTATTCTTGAAACCACTTTTGTTTCAACGGTCGGTTTAAGGTAACTATAATCATATAGTTTATCAACTAAAAGTTTTGAATGCCATCATTTCGTTATTTAAGTAATTTTTCATCTACTGATGATGTTCAAAGTATTTTAGCATGTAAAACAGTTTCAATTGACATAATACACTGAGAATCACACGAAAATAAAAATTATTATTCATCTTAAAAGTGAAATGGCAAGAAAAAAAAACCATTAAATGGCCCGTTCCAATTAATCACCAAATTGAAGCTATATCCATACAATAGATGGAAAAAAATTTTAGCTGCGAAAATCTGCTAATGTTGCAGGATATATAATATTATAGTAAATTTTCTGGGCTAATTTTAACTTAGATGATTTATCCCGTACTATTGGTCATGCAGTTTTCTATAGAAAAAAAAAATAATAATTTTCTACTTATTCAAAGTTTTAATTCAGCATGACATTCAAGATACGTATGCATATAATAGATATCCGTGCATACAAAAGAATTTTAGTTGCAAGCAGCTGCAAACATAACAAGTAATTTATGCTATATAAGCTACACAATAAATACAAAATCTTTGGGCTGATTTTACATTACATGTTACAATATATTAAGTTACAATACACTAACTACAATATACTAATACAATTATATATTGCACCTATATCTTATGTAGGTAAGTAGTTAATTTATTCAAATAATATACATCTTATATTCTATAAAATAGTTATAAAATATGAATATCAATAGATATATGAGATAAACAATTTCAATGTTTTAAAAAAATAGTTAATATTTAAAGAAAAAGTCGGGAACTACAGAGTTGAAATATCACATTTTCCATATTAACATTATGTTTTTGCACGAAAAAGTTATAAAATTGTAAAAAAGGCTCTAATAAGAAATTCTTGAAGGGTGTAATTCGTGAAGATTTTGAGTAGACGCTCGCGTTGCATCCCCCTTCTTTCCCACGCGATCACTCCGTAACTACGTATACTAACAATTTGACATAAGATATCAGGGTGTAGTTTCAAACCAATAATTAAAAATCTGTAGTTCACCTCTATTTTATCTTACAGTTTAATATTTAGGATACGTACAACATTAGTACCTAAAAAATGGTATACTAAAACAAAATTTTATTCAAGACAGGCTACATGATCTATGTAGCAATGGCAATTTTTTTTATTGCACGTGATCATTCAAAGGGGCATAGTTTCGAAGTTAAATTTTCACCTTTCCTTTTTGTTTTACGATCCCATTTCGCGGAGATACAGAAGCAAATGTATCATGCGCGCGTTTTGACTATTTAGTCACATCGCGCGTCGTTCCTTGGTCCATTGGTCCGAGGGTCGATGGATCGTTACACTACTGACCGAGTTCCTATATTACGAGGCCTTTATACTTTACTTGCTTGTCGTGCGATACATACAAATGCGTGATAAACTTGTCCGTAATGTATAATGTTAATCTCAATAAATATATAACGTCTTCTCGATTTGATTGCTCGTACAAAAATACGACCGGCGTTATCGCCTCGTCGCTTCCGTGGGCTGCTACGGCGGCAAAAAGAAAGAAAAAACAACAAGCAAAATACGACGATGTGCTCGATTTTCTGGCTATGCGCCATCCGTCGTATAAAATGTTAATTTTTAATCATAATGCCGTGCTACAAATAGAAGGGATCGTACAATTGCTACGGCCTTGATAAAAGCACACTGTAATATCGAGGCTGCGTTTAAAAATACAATGACTTTCTAAAGTTTTATTTGTGTATTTACTCAATACTTAATTATAACTTCGAATCTTTTGAATGAAATTATGACTTTTATTACAAGACGGGCTATTTGACATCGGTACCCGTGTTAAAAAGATTTAAAAAATGAATAAACTGCTTACCTCGCGAATTAACGCGGCTTAAGTATGGTATTATTTCAAGGCGACATCCTTTGATCTTATTACTCTCATGGCATACTAAGTTTACAAATTGATAACAACATGTTTGGAATTATAGATGTTTTTAGAATTTCCATTCTATTTCGGTAAGAGCTGTAGTTAATTAAACCGTCTTTAAAGATTACTGAAAATGAATTGTTACGATAAACATGTTTGTCAATAATCAAGTCTGGATGACAATGGAAAAGTACAAATCTGAAACTTTAGGCAGGAGGTTGGACTTTTGGAAAGTTTTTGAGCTCCAGAACTCTCATAGTCTTGATACAAGATGCAGACTATGGGATAAAATCAAGATGAATACGTCGGATTTTCCAGTTAAAAATTTAATTGGATTCTGAAAATTAAAACAAGCAATATATCGAATCAATTTTCATTTTTAATTCTAAATAAGAATGTGAGATCCAAATGCAGCTGAATTTTCTGTGAGAATGTAAACTGTAACAAATTGACAATCAAATTTACTGAAATGAGTTATTATGTTGGCTTATAATTTCTCAGAACTTTCAATATACCTCTTTATATATTTATTACGACTGAATTGAACTTAATAATGACGCTTTAATCTGGCGGAAATATTTTCTGAATTATCTAATTTGCTCGTTTTATTTTTATTAAAACCGTCTGAATAAATAAGACGAAACAAATACGTTAATGAAAGAAAACGTACAAATACTCCTCTCGGGGAGACAGTCTAATGTAGAACATACGTATGTGTTTAATATTACACTCGTTTTAGCCGATGACTGCACGAGTTTCGGGACCAGAAGGAACAATATCAATAAGATGCAGGGCTTTTTCCGTACGCTATCATTCGCTTGTCTAACGTGTTATGCGCTCTCAATGGACACCCTGTTCGAGTGGAGATACTTAGATTACGCCTGGAATTCGACCGAACAATTACAAAATTACATTATAACTGGGAAATACAATCACGAGAAAATGATTCCGCTGGATCTTGCTCAATCGTCAGGTGAGGGATTGCAATCTATAGAATTGAACGATGATTTAAGCATATGATATGTTTCGTAGTGAATGTTCGCGCGCAAAGCATTTCAATGACAGATGGTATGGAATTTTTTTGTCGTGCGTACATTATTATAAATCAGTTCTGCAGATTGGGCGTTAATAGTGTAAAGATTCACTTATTTCCACAGTCGAGTTTTGATCGATTCCCCATCGTAGCGATATTCTGGGATATACTGGGACAACTTTCTACTTCATCAAATCTAAGAAATCAAATGAATACATCCGACGTGCTTCATCCCTTGTAGATAAATTTTGATCCGGGACTGAGGTATAATTATACCGAATGTCCTGGTCCAGAATTTCGTTAATAATTATACATTCGAATGTACTTTCAAATACGAAAAAGGAAAACTGCCTCTTAATCTGCGATCATCTTCCGCGAAATCTCAACTACGAAGCGCGAGATTTGCACGGCCATCAGCGCGCCTATCGCGAGTCCGCGAAGGGTTTCGCGAAAATAGAAATTTCCATTAACGCGACTGCGCGCTGCGCGCAATTACGTCGCCGTCGCCGGTCCGGCTCGATTGGTCGTCCCCGCCAGCAAGGGCCAGCGCGACTCGTAGCGTCGACGAGTCCCGTCCCCGGACGCAACCCCCTCGCGCGTCCGCGAGGTGAGGCCACGCCCCCTCCACCCCCCCATCCCATCCCATCCCCCTCGGCAACCCCGCTCTCGCGAATCCGCGACGGATGGCGCGCGCATTGGCGGGCGCGAGCGGCTCGCCCTCGTGGACGCGCGCCTCGCGCGATCGCGGCAATAGCCGCCCGATGCTGGCGTCGACGTCGCCGCTAGGCGGGGGGGGGGGTGGGGGGAGACGCGCGCCGCCCGTCGAGGTCCCCGGGCAGCGAGGGCGGTGTCGTGCAATTGAGCGGAGAGTTTGGCGCGCGGCGCGAGCACCGGCTAAGCGTACAGTCGCGTCACCCCTGATAATTTCGGCTTCGTTTAACGGGACGCCTTTCACAATTGCGTTTTGCAACCGCAATCAATGAACGACGAGTTAAAGCTCGCGTGAAATTTGAATAGCTGGGCTCGACAAAATAGGGTATTTTATGTATGTCAGGGCTCCGATCGAGTGTGCGTGACAGAAAAATTTCATTTCGCGTCCAATTTGAAAAAAGTATTTGCAAGGGGAATCTACAGTGATAGATTGACCGATCATGTTCGTCTAGATCATATACAATAAATATAAGAAAAAAAAATGAGTGCCTTATTACTTTTACACTCAAATGGACTTTAACTCCTATCAGTTTTAATTAAATACTATATTAAAGAGTATTATTTATTTTACTACCTGCTTGGACCATTGTCAGATATTTAACCATTTTAGAAAATTACAATACAAGCATACTTGTCCCTGAATATAGTATAAGACAATTTTGTATAAATATAATTATAGTAAAGTTTCTGAATTGATCTATTAATTTAGTTAATTTTTCCAAACGTGACCAGAATCTCATGAGGTCTTTCTAAAACAATTGAAATAATGATCATTAAGTTATATAAATATATATAAAATTCTTTTATTTCAAATATTTCAATATTTAATTACATTATGTTGAAGACTAATTTTCACTTATATTCATAATTATTATTAAAACATGCAGGAAATTAGATGAATTGAAAATTTTATTGTTCATTATCTCGCATACTCTGTGACATATTCCCTTTCTTTCACCCAATGACATCATTTGAAAACAAAAGTCGCACAAAATATACATATTTTTGAAGTTATTTATATATAGTGTGCGAACAATTATTTAGATCTAAAAGTTAAAAGAGTTTTGTATGTACACACACACGTGCGCGCGCGCACCCACACATTTCTTTGCATCTATGTGTTATATGAACTTTTCTAATACAGATTTAAAGAAAAATTATAAATCACTAAGCTTAAATACAATTATATTAATCAAAAGATATTGTATACTGTATTGAATTGAATGAAAGTAACAGTATTGAAAGTATGACAAAGTCAAAATTTTCTAACTATATAAAAAAAGAAAAAAAAAGAAATAATACCATTGAACACAGTATTGAATTAAAAATAAAGGGAGAAGGTCCCATTTGTATGAACAAAAGGAAACGCATTCAATTTTTTTCTCTTATAATTAAAAGATATATTCGAAGTGAAAGTAATTGGTTAATCAGTTACTGTAGACTCTTCTTGTTAATTGTAGAAGTAAAATAAATTAATATGTCAGATTTCTTGCTTGATCATGGTGAAGTACAGCCTTTTGCAAATATTAAAGAAAAAAATCTTTTCTGTGCTTGCAGAAGTAATTTTGAGATAAAGTTTTTGAAAATGTAAATATGCTCATATTTTATTTTATAAGTTTTTTTAAAACTTACGTAAAAGTCGAAACAGCTGTTAGAAAATAAATAAAAAACGGTGAATCATCTCCATAAGTTTCAAATCCTTAGAATTTGGTATTATATTAATTATTAGTATTAACATGCGTAATGTGGCTATTCCAATTCATTGTTTAAACTGTTTAATTAGTTAGTTATGTGAATTTAAAAACTTAACGCAACCTTGAGAAAACTGTAAAGTACGAGTAAAGAACCCATCATTGTACTGAGATGAATTGATTTTAAAATTCACGAACAAAGGTATACTGATTTCAACTGGATAAGAAATTTAATGATATTTCGACAGGCGCGTGGCAGCTGATTTTTTTTTGTGAGAAAGTCTCCAACTTTATTTTATGCACCGCATAACTGTAATATCAGATTAAGCTAATGATTTTGAGAATCGAGCGGTATTTTTTCAATTACTGATGTTTTGTTCGAAATTATAGATTGACATTATATTTTGAATTATTGCTTTGAAGAATACTACCGATCAAGACAATTCCTTCTCGTTTCCCATTTATAGGGTCATTTTTAGATATATGATGAATATATCACACTATGCTCCGCTGGCTGATCTTCATCAGTAGATGAAATTTCATTTTTTTAATGCGACATCTGAAATCCAAATTTGAATACTTATAAGTATAATGAAAATATCATCTATGTCCTAGAATCTTTCAAATCTTTATTCAGTTGTCTATGCTGCTAGGCTTTTAGGAAACATCCTTGTTCCAGTAAAGTACATATATAAGCCACTAACCATTGTACCGACAGTATTCTATTACTATACTATGAGCAAAAATCACATATATTTGTTAGAAAAAAACTGTGAAAAAAGTGTAGCTATGAATGAGCGTTTATTCGGAAAGGTATGCTATGCGATAGAGAGTGTTTTAATTGGCGGAAAAACGGTAATTAGTTCCGGTTCGGATTCGCGTATCGTTTTCAAGGGTAGAAAGGCAAAAAGATAATGAAAGAGTCAGAATTGGTGTAGCATCGATTAAATGAAAATCGCAGCGAGTGTGCTCGGATTTTTTTATATTTTTCTGACGTATGAGAGAGAGAGAGAGAGAGAGAGAGAGAGAGAGAGAGAGAGAGAGTTTCATTGGCGATTTATAGTTGTTTTATACTTAGAATATACTTGAATTTAATAAACATAGGTGTACTTATTTTATTAATCCTGACAACTTCCCAGTATTACTTAACACATTTTTCTTTGACGTTTACTTCGGATTGGCCAATTTGAATCAAATTTAAAAATTTATTTTTAAATCACATTATCTATCAATTATGTGTGTTACTCAGATGGACGGATATTTCTAACAATTGGTAGAAGCATGGGGGTTCCTGCCAGTATACATGTTATAACGGATGTATTTGATCCATCCGGGCCGTTATTGGAGCCTTATCCAAATTGGGAAGCATACGAGACATTAAAACTCTGCGACGGTATAATAAATGTGCACAAAATTACGGTGAGTGCTTCGTTTAAGGCTTCGTGCATCTTTGTTGAATATTAATGAGTGATCAATAATGAAACTATTAATTATATTCAATCTCGCAGATTGATGATTGCAATCGACTTTGGGCAGTGGATACAGGTATAATGGACTCCAAAATCATATGCCCTGCAAAATTAATAGCTTTTAATTTATATACAAATAAAATGTTTCTTAATCTGGAAATGTCTCCGAAATTTTCTGCAAGCGCAAAACGTAGAGGGTTCCTAACCGAAATCGTTGTTGAAACCAGTGGCATATCATGCGATGAAACAGTGGTAATAACATTAAAACGTTTTAAACACCTAACGATCAAACATAAGGCTATTGCAAAGTACTAGCAATGGTCGGAAGCTTTAAATCCAGTTTTTGTTTCACTACTTTATGGAACTTACTATATCAATTAATTATTTTAATGATATTTATAGATCAATAATTTAATTTATTTAATAACATTGAGAGACAAATTTTATTGAAATGCTCATGTACAAATACTTTTCTGTTTACTTCCGAATATCATTCGTGATTACGACAAAAATGTTTATCCTACAGGTGTATATGGCAGATCCTGTTGGATTTGGACTTGTTATTTACTCGACCGAATTGGAGCGTTTTCGTCGCAGGGAAGATGCGCGTTTTAGACCAGAGAAACAAAATACACATTTCATCGTAGCGGACGAAGGATTTGACCAATATGATGGTATTTCACTTTTGGCTTTGTCACCAATGGATTTCCCGACCGGTCACAGACAGTTGAGCTTTAAAGCATTAGCCTCACGTTCAGTATACACAATTCCGACGTATTGTCTTAAGAGCAAGTCGAAATCTCACAGACTGCCTATTGCCAATTATATCAATGTCTTTCCAAGCCAAGCTTCTGCTTTGGCTTTCTCGGAATCAGGCGTACTATTTTACGCACTGACCGAACAAACTGCCATCGGTTGCTGGAACAGATATCGAATGCACGATCAAGCATTTGTAAGAAAAACATAATTCTCTATAATCATTGAATCTAGATATTACATTTTATATTTTTGTTTTTGAGTCGAAATTAGACATGAGTATAGACTCCATGTTTACATTAGAGTATACGTATTTTAAAATTTATTAAATATATTAACTTTCAGATGAATTAATTAATGTTTTCAAAATGATATATCAGGATAAAATTTAAAAATAGAAGTATTTTTTAATGAAAATATTATATTTAAATATTGATAACGTCTTAAAGTTCATGAATTTCCTGAAGCATTCAATTATTTAAAAACAATACGTAGAATAAAATTCTAAAATTGAGAAGAAAATTCAGTAAACAGAGATATTTACATTTTCAGGTGACTGTGTTGACGGATAATGTTAGACTTCAATACGTTACTAGTATGAAAATTTATAAGGATACGTCGCAGATTCCACATCAAGAGTATATGCTTTTATTATCAAATCGAATTCAAAAGGTTCATCGGCGGTCTATCAAATTCCAAGAGATAAATTTTCGAATTATGAAAGTTCTAGTAAATGATCTAGTACGAGAAACAATATGTAATTTCTAAAATTATTTAATCATTATTTAATTTTAAGTGTTAGATGTTTTTTATTTTTAAAATTATTATAAATAAAATCTAATTATTGTTTTTACCTGTTTTCTTTATCAAATGTTACATTCTTAATTACTGAAAAAATGTAAATTAAGTTAAAATAAGACCATAAGTGATTTATATTTTACGAATTATTGATTTTAATACGAACTTGATAACTATATAAAGTCATTTGCAAATACAAATTGTGCTTTTTTCAAAATGATCTCTGAACAATAGTTGACCTTTTATTAGTAATTCATTTTGTTCACTTTTCGGCCATCGTAGGAAAGCCCTTATCAAAACAACATGAATTTGACAAATATGACGGAACCGAAGTTTACTTTGAAAAGAAATGTGAAGTATCACAACCTTAATCGAACATATCATATTAACGACGAGACTGATACTCATGTGTAAATTGTAAGACCGACGATGTCTTACACTTTACTGTGAATTTATATAATGTATTCCCAGTACAAATCAAATTATTGATTTTATTTGTATATGGACATTTTGGTAATATCAAGTTGTTGTCGAAATTGTATAAAATAAACTGAATTTGAAACAAAAGTATACTAGTATATAAATATAGATGATTAGTTAAAAATTGGTTTAAAGTCCAGGTGTAAATTAGGTAATTATCAAAGTGAAAATCTAAATCATAACGTAGTTTCAATCTTTATCGCAACTTCTTTTTTGAAGAACAGAAGAATTATATCGTTTTTAATTAAAATAATGTTTTAGAGCGTAATAAAATAATACATGTTTATCGGCGAACATTAATAACAGAGTTACGGTCATTTCATTAGAGATTTTCTGAGAATCTAAATTAAAACAATTACACAGGATTCATATAAAATTTAAACTTGTTTATATGGAAACATCTATGTATGCAACTATACATGGATGCTTCTTTATAACACACACACATGTGTGAATGTATACCTATGCTACTCGCGGCGCATATAAATGGGTATTTGCTCTTTGCGGTCGTTTCTTTATCAATCTGTAACTAAACAGGGTTATCTATCTTCTCTCTAATCATAATCCTTTGTTTCTTTTACGTTTACTTTCGGTATAAATTTCTTGTCTTTATTAAAAAATTCTCAATTTTTCAATAAAGAAACCGTTAAGACCATGAATAAGTACTAGATATCTTGATTACAAATTCAGGAGCACGCTGAAATCAACAATCGGGAGAATTTTTAATATAGACAAAACATGTACATTGTCCTATCAATGTAAAATATAGCGGCTTGGTTGTGTTATTCGCTTCATTGTTTTACAGAGGCTTTCACATGTTATTTCGAATGTCAGTTTGACTATAACAATATGAATAAGAAATATAAAGAACATAACATATAATTTAATTATCATCTGTTTTCAGAAGGAAGAACGTAACAATGAAATAGTGTTTACATCTGGTTTTATTACAATTTGAATGCCCTAGTTAGAAAGAAATACTGGCGTTGAAAGTGCTTTGCTTCCATTATTTTTCTTTTATTATTAGTTTTGCAAGTAAAGGAGCAGGATTTTCATTTTTAGAACTTGAACAACCAGTGACTCTTACCAACGGCGAACTTTGTTTCGTTTTGGCTGTTTGGACTGTTGGGCAATATTTACACCTCTTGGGTCTATAATCGACAATTCTTCCGGTGTAACTCGACTCGACTTGGCCAGCACTTGACTCTATTAAAATGATCGTCGATAGTTTCACCCAACATCCGTGCTTAAACTAAGAACTGAGACTCGAAAATATTTTTAAAATCATGCTACTAAACATGGCTCTAACAAGTATCTCCCAACACGAACAAACAGAGCATCCCTTTTTGTTTACGAACTTCTATGAATAAAAATAAATATTCGAATAATATAATCTCCTCGTACGTTACTTTCTTTGCATTTGTTATTGTATGTCCATATTATTCTTTATAATAGTTTATGTATTTTATTCCATGAACAAAGGTTAATATTTAATATTGTATATTAGTTTTTCCTATCTTTCTAAATACTGTTTCTTTTGTACATCATGTTTTTTGAATATTTTTATATCAATGAGAATAGGAAAATTGATAAATTAGAGTATCAATACCCTATATCTTCAAATGCATATTAATATGATATAAAAATGAAATCAAATATATAGTAAATATTGATATTAGATAAAAAACGTAATTAAATATTAATATTATATTATAAAACGTAAATATAAATATACGGTAAGTAAATATTATATAGGAAACTATATATAAAATATAAACTAGAATCTGTAATTTAATGGTATATAGTATAATGTTGCTTCCACATCCATACCTTTTAAGAATAAAAAAGTAGCATAAATATTTATGTACATACATGGTATGTACTAAAAGTATGAATAATTATAAAAAAAACACAATTTGTAAAATTGTAACAGTAAGTTCTTACGCATTGTTTTTATAGACGTATTTTATTCTTATACGAATAATTAAAAATTATATGAAAAAATATTTTAGAGACATTATATTAAATGTCTATAGTACATTTATTATTGTACTCATAAAATCTTAAACCTATAATATTTATGAATATCAATAAGTAGACTATAGGATTGATTTTTGCTCTCTCACTTTTTCTCTCTTCGGATGGAACTCTCGAGATTGAAAAAAGGAATAATCTATTAAAATTTTATTTACACATGACTTTTTTGAATATAAATCATTCGGAAACAAGATGTCTAGCCGAGTGGGAATCTAATTCTTATTTCATTGAAAAATGAAATATGAATAATTCGTTTGAAGAGCCCTTGTAGTAAAAAGCACAAGATCACTAGGGTAATTCAAAAAAGAAAAGGCTGGACAAGAGGCTAAGGTGTCCCCAGCTATTGGAAGAATCTCCAGGCTGCAAAACCTTTCTATATAAGTAATATAACGGGTGTATGGGTCGGAGCAATCCGAACTCTGACTTCGATAATGAAGTACATTATAAATAGCCTTATATTGTTTAAGAAACTTGACTCTTTAAATAAGACGTCACGAGACTGTTATTAATCTATAAATCGAATTTTTTATATGTAGATGAAAAGATTTTATAATATGCAAAGGTTTTTTAAAATGTTATTTTAAAGAGATTTGCTGTAGCAAAATGCAATGTAAATAGAAAATATTCAAAGTTAATTGTATTAGTTTCTTTTCATTTGAATAATCACTGGAAAAAATTAATTTAAATAAGAGTCTATTAAAATCACTTGATAATATCATCCCTGACAAATACCAAACCAACGAAAGAATTTTACTGAGAAGAATCTTATACCATATACTAAAATATTTAAGTTATGTTTAATGGAAGCTATATATCGAGTTTTAGAAAACAGATCCAATATCAATTTTTTACTCCATTATTTTTACTCTGCATATTTAATCTATTACCATATTCCTTATCTACAAAATTAGTTATTTTAAGTCAATGCTTTAAACTTGACAATTTTACTTCCGCCGTCTGATTTGAATAAAACTAACAACTATTTTTCTCGGTCTTACATTTCTTACATCTTCTAAGAATTATAAAAACTACAATATTAAAATTAATATTCATATTGCGAGTGAGGGGAAATCTAACTACCCCTTTCACCAAACTCCAAAACTAGTCCCCTTCACTGGCTTCGAGCAGCATCGCCTCCGTTCATCTTCGAGGAATGAATTCAGTGTAAGTAAATATTTTTCCAACGTTCCAATGAAAATATCTATTATAGTAGAAGCATCGATGATAACATTTCATAGAATGAATATTATTCTCATGGCTCAATAAATGTTTTCAATAGCTACATGCGCCGTACATTCAATTTGAAATTATTTTTCATTCAATAAGTTTGCAACAAATACCATAAAATAAATACATAAAAACAAGTACTTGGAATACAAATAAAGAAGCTATTGACGGGCCTTCTACATTTAGAGGATGTTTTTCTATAGGAAAATTTGACGAAATGATTTCCTGTTATGTCTTTAATAATTTGGTCCATCCTTCTTTCTATAAGGTTATGCTTAAAATTTTGTGATTTATTAAGTTTTTGGCAAAAAGTTTTGGTCAAGCATTACAATCTGACTAAATACATTATTTTCGTACATTATTATTTTTATAACGCAAACTACCTGAGTATAAAGAAAAAAAATTATTATATGAACATAAATACCGGTTCATTATACCGCTTTATAATAAAATGAGTCTAGGATATTTTCCAGTGGCGTAAATTGAACTCGATATATGCGTACATCTCAATAAAGAAAATACAAATTCCGCTAAATAAAATAATAAATAAAAAAACTTTTTTACGGCATATTTTGAAGCTATTTTCATAATGTTAATCACAAAATTTCATCAGAAAATTCAGTATCTTAATTAATACGAATAATTTTATTATGAAAAATTGTTAAAAAATCTAAATGTCAATGAAAAGAACCTCTTATAAATGTAGCATTAGAATCGTAATTATTCTCATAATTAGCTTACATTGTAGAACAATTTGCATAAAGATACATCATATTTTAATAAAGGTTAATTTAATCATGTATAATAATTGTAAATGCTCGAATCGCTCGAAGTATCTGAAATAAGTTATTAAGTATCAAATTTACAGATGTATTTAAACAGACATACGCTTTCATCTTGTTTTCAAAAACATATCGAATTATTTACAGCTAAATCAAATACGATAATATTCAATACGTAATTGCGTCCTTGAATATTTAATTAAAATCGCATGCGTCCTTTTGTGCGCCGGATTTTCTAAGCAGTCTACGGTACAAGTTGAATCATAAATCATCGACCCGACTACATGTGGCAGCTATATAATAGTTTAAACGAAAATTCTATAGAGTACTTTTGTTTACTATTTTTTTTCAACCAGCCAGTAACAATTTGATCCAAGAAAAATGCATGCTTTGTCGTGGATCATTCTGTTTGCCTGTGCAGCGTGCATCTCAGCTTCGTACGAAACTCTATTTCACTGGAAATATATGAATTATGCTTGGAAATCCTTCGAGCAGATGAATTACTACATGTTCACCGGCAAATATGATTATCGAAATGTAATTCCAGTAGATGTTGACCGATCAAGAAAAGGTAAATTATTCATATATACTACTTTGTTGATTTATATAACTAATAGTGAAAATTGCAACCGTTGTATATTTACAATGAAACATATACTATTAGTAGAATAAAATTTTTACGATTTTTTAATTTATTTAATATTTCAACTGTATTGCATTTCCATTCTTTTTATTTTCTATGATAGTTTATAGGAACAGTTGTTACTAGTTAATATAATTACAAATAATAAATAACAAAAAATAAATCCATTTTCATCAATTTAAGAAGATTAAATTAGTTTAATCTTATAATCTTATAACACTTATAACTTTTCAAGTTTTCTACTGATTAGATTGAAAATCGTTAGATCATTACGATGCTACGCAATGAATAACAAATTCTATTATTTTAACCAGATAGCATACATTAATATAATGTTTCCTACATGCACGATTATCATTTGTGCTCAAACATAATTAAGTTGCTGATATTTCCTTAATACTACTTGTATTCTCTACCAAACTTACATAACATATATCGAACTTATCTTTTATAAAATTTCCTTATGGCTTGACTTTAGGATGTTGGTCTTTGACCAGAGTATAATTTGTCATTCGTTAATCCCTATAAGAAGCGTGTTTAAAAATTAAAAAAAATATTTTATACATTCTAAAAAATAAAATCACACCCTAATCAAATAATTTGTTGCTCTATTAATTCTCGAGAAAACAATAATGAACTTATGTAATATGATCGGTAACACACCATGTCAATGCTGTATCGGGAATACACCGTATTAAGCTATATTATGTCTATCTTAGTATTGAGGAAATAGGTAAAACATAATTTCATAAAAATGCAGCCAAGTATATTGTTTGTCCTTCGTCAATCCATAAATGATCTCTATTTTTTCACTCCGCTCTAATTTTAAAACCGCAACTTTCACACGATTTGCTGGCTTTCACCTAATTATGGATTTAGTAAGGTCAATGTTGATTAAAATAGGTGTGTCTAGTTTAAAATTTATATATTTATAAAATGAAATTCTTTAAATCAGACTAGGAAAATTCATTATTAGGATCTGTCTTAAGAGAGGAAGAGAGATAGAGATAGATAGCGAGAGAGAGAGAGAGAAAGAGAGAGAGAAAAATGCAAAAATGGCCCGTGGGTTTAATTTAACTTATAAGCAGTGATATAATTTGAACCTGTATCTCCATTACCTATACTTCTGTTCCCTTTTCCATGTCAGATTCTAATAAAGCACAATAAAGCTCATTATGATCCTATTCTCGATTTGACGGTACTCAGTTTCTGAAATATGATGAATCTGAAAATATAGTTCATCGCACTATGGTGCAGTTGTTTAGCGATCCGTAGAGTTTTTATTTTACGATGCTCGCTCACCTTCTCCGTGCAGTCTAAAAGGAATATAATTTAATGTACGAGGTGTGTTGACATAATAAGGTAACCTTTTGCTTTTCTTAAAAAATATTTATTTATTAATCAATACTCATGTTGTCCCCTTCAAAATAACCTCCCTCAGATATAATAAATTTGTACTAATGCTTTTTCCAATCATCGAAGCACTTCTGATAATTATATTTGGATATAGCCTTGAGTTCTTCCAGCGATGTAGTTTTTATCTCCTCATTCGTTGAAAACCGATGTCCTTTCATGAGTTTTGGGAAACCGAAAAAATCACTGGGTGCCAAATCTAGTAAATA
The DNA here is from genome assembly GCA_018907035.1 of Sycobia sp. Sy_11. Taxonomy (NCBI): domain Eukaryota; kingdom Metazoa; phylum Arthropoda; class Insecta; order Hymenoptera; family Epichrysomallidae; genus Sycobia; species Sycobia sp. Sy_11. The sequence goes on along the minus strand of JACCIC010000039.1, from coordinate 1,868,568 downwards.
TGGACGCTGAGGTATGACTTTAGTGTTGGTTTTGGCCAAAAAATATCTAACCAGCAACTATGAATTAACAGGTGCATCATCGTGATGCAAAAGATATGAATTGTTTTTCCTAACTTCCGTACGTTTTTTGCCTATCGCCTCTTGTAAACGGCGCATAACTTCAATGTAGTACTCTTTATTGACCGTATGACCTTGTGGTAAGAATTCCTGATGCACTACGCCACGGTAATCAAAGAACACAGTGAGCAAAACCTTGAAATTTGATCTAACTTGGCGTGCTTTCTTCTACCTTGGTTTTTCTGTGTTCTTCTATTGGTTCGAATGGGATCTTCTATTAAAATTAAATTAAATTTAAATTAAAAATCAAAGTAAAATTAAATTTGTCAGCAGCATCGATTCATTGCATTTTGACGGAGCATTTGGACCCACGAAAGGTTTGTTCATGCTTTGTTCTACACAAATTGACTGGGGTCGAAAAAGTGCTTTAAATTAAACATTCTAAAGACATTCAAAAACCTAAGGGGAATAAAATTATCTTTATTCTATCGTAACTGATGACGAGAAGCCAAAGTTCAAAGTGCTGAATGGAAAGCGCCGGATGAACCAAAACCGAAAAAATCGCGCTTGGAAAAATCGAAAATCAGGACAATGCTCGTTACTTTCTACGATTCGAAGATCATTGTGCACCAGGAATTCATTCCATCTAGCAAAACGGTTAAAGATATTTATTTATTCAGTAAACTACATTTGGCGATGAAAGGAAAGTGTTACAGGGACTTCGAGGACATCTGAAAGGCAAAGACCGCCATTTGGAAGATGATTTCGGTCAACGACATGAAAAAGTCATGTGACATGTTGTTCAAACGTGCTAAACTTTGTATTGACTCGTTAGAGGATTATTTTGAAGGAAATAAATGAATTTTGCAAAAATAATTTGTTTGATTGTTTTCTTCTTTTTTTGAAAAGTCTGCAAGCTTTTGAAACAGACCTTGTAAAATCACTTGAGTGCACCGCTTTATACTTTTTACGTATATGTTTATCACGTCCATACTTTATGTTGAGCTCATACAGTACTCCTCCATTACATACAAGTCAATATTTGGTATATTGCTCTTGAGCATGATTTGGGTATGTTTAGATAGTACAAATATTTACTAATGAAGTTTTATTAATGAAGACTCTAGACTCGCTCGAGCGGCGATATAATCTGGGACCTTTTCCTTTATAGAGCGATTGTCCTTTTAAGACATCCAACAGAGAAAATTGTATCGTTTAATGAAAATACAGTACTATTATACTGTTAAATTTCTATTTATGTTAATGTTAAGTTTTCAATCAGAACTTATTCTAAAGATTTTGTCGATAAAACATAGATATCAAACTTATTAATGTTTTTGAATTTTTCTTATAGATAATCGAATATTTGTAACAGTCCAAGGAGATCAAGGTGTTCCAGCAGGTGTTAATGTTTTAGTTTATCAGCATGGTTTCGCAGAACCACTTTTGTCCCCTTACCCCAATTGGCAAGCGTATGAACAACCCATTCTCTGTAACAATATTATTAGTGTACATAGAATAGCTGTAAGTATTTTATTTTAAAATCAATATAGAATAATTTTTAAAATAATATACATTTTCAAAATTTCATAGATCGACGAATGCAATCGATTATGGATATTAGATACAGGAAAATTAGGAAACAACACTGCTTGTCCTCCGAAATTACTAGTATATAATTTAGACATTGATAAACTAATCATGACTAGAATAATTCCTACTAAATACTCGCAAAATTCGCGCAAACGAGGTTTACTTGTTACACCCATTGTTGAAACTTCAGGACTAGAGTGCGATGAGACACATGTAATACACTAAAAATCTCAAGGTTTTATTTGAAATTTTATATAATGCACGTTCTAATTATTTCACTGGTATTAGTAAGCATGTCAAAAGCCTTTATTAATATTTAAAATTTTTTCTATTATTATTTTTTACAAAATTATGTGGCGTGCTTTGCTTTATTATCATATTCCACTTTGCCACTAATTATTACTTAATAGCTGTATTGATTTATCAGGTATACATAGCAGATTCTGAAGGAGGCGCTATTATTACTTATTCAATGGAAAGAAATAAATTTCGGCGATTCGAAGACATGGAGCATCAACCAGAAGCAGCAAATTTGAGAATTTCCATTGCTGACGAAAGTTTTACTACATTTACTGGTGTTATGGGTATGGCGTTATCACCTATGCGCTACCCTGACGATGCTAGAGCTTTAGCGTACAAATCATTGGCATCTCGAACAATATTTAATATTGACACGAGAATTTTTAAAGCTAATACTGAGCGTGAGGAACTAATACATTATATAGCCAGGAATAAGCTGCCTAGTCAAGCTACTGTTATGGTTTTTTCATCTGGTGGCACACTTTTTTATGGGTTAACTAGTGAAACTGCGATTGGATGCTACAATCTTTATAAACCTTTAAACGACAACTCCTTTGTAAATTTACTTTTTAATTATTAATTATAAGATAATGCAATTTTACTTTTCGAAATCGAATTAAGGTAGTATGGGATATCTAGTCGGTATCTATATTTGAAGCCGTTCGCTATTAAGATTAGAATTCATGTGATTTCAAAATAAATTTAGATTCTTCAATTACTAACACATTAAGCCTGTAATGTGCTATATTGCACATAAAAGTCATTAAAATTTGGAAGTGGAAAAAAGTTCTTTTGGACTGTATAACTCGGTTACAATAAATTATGGCTAAATTTTTGAAAGAAGCAGTTTTTCGAAATTTCAAATTTAGAACTTTTCTTAAGTATTAGATTTATAAGAAGCTTGTAGTGATTTAAAAGTTCATTTCTGGTATCATTTTGCATAAGTAATAATAATTTATGGGTGAGATAACTTAATGCTTTACAAATCAAATCTCATAATACACAAGAGGATACTTTTAATAGCTATTGTCTACATTGACTGTCCTACAGATAACATAAATTGTACCATACTACCTTAAAAGATCTTCCTTACAATCATACGATATTTTTTAGAATACTTGTATTAATCTAACACTTTTTATTCTACTATATATTTCTACTATATATTGGGTGTACAAATCAGTTTCCGCTGTTTATTTATAAAGAAATAACAATTTATTTTAAAAAAGGTACAAATAATGTCATTCAAAATATTGCCCGTCACTTTCTACTACTTTTGACTATCTTTCGGGCAGCACGTGGATACCTCGTCTAAAAAATTGTTCGTCTTTTGAGGCGATCCACGAATCGACCCATTTCTTCAATTGCTCGTTAGAAGTGAAGTGGCGCTCAGCCAGATCATGAGAAATCGACCGGAATAGGTGGTACTCTGAAGAATCAATGTCTGGTGTATACGGCGGGTGGATTAGAATGTTGCAATCCAGTGCTTCTAACGTTTCCTTTACGATTTTTGCAACATGTGGCCGAGCGTTGTCGTGCTGAAAAATGACTTTATCGTGCCTTTTGGCATATTGTGGACGTTTAATCTTCAATGCTCGGCTCAATTGCATCAGTTGTTGTTCATAACGTTCCCTGGTGACAGTTTGATTGCGTTGGAGTTTTTATAATAGATTACTCCAAGCTGATCTAACCAAATACACAACATTAGCTTCTTTCCATGAATGTTTGGCTTGGCTATAGAAGTAGTGGCATGCCCGAGCTTACCGCATGACTTCCTACGCTTTGGGTTGTCTTAGTGATCTAATTTTCGTCTCTAATCACGATTCGTTGTAGAAATTCTTTGCGACTTTGCCTTTTGAACAATTATTCGCAAGCGAATAAGCAACACTGAACATCTCTTAGCTTCAGTTTGTAAGGAATGCAATTTCCTTGCTTTTGGACCATACTCAGGAGTTTGAATCGTTGTGAAATAGCTTGCTGAGTCACTCTTAACTCTTGTGCAAGTTCTTCTTACCTTTGGCACGGATCTTCCTCCAGTAAAGCTCCAATTCTGTGTCTTCATATACTTTGGGCATTCCACTGCGTGGTTTGTCTTCCACGTCAAAATCACCACTTTTAAACTTTTGGAGGCACTCCCCGCAACTTCTCTCACTCAAAATAACATCACCATATGCTTCTATGAGTAGCCGACGTGCATCAGCTGCTGATTGCTTTAAATAAAAGAAGTAAATTAACAATTCCTGCAAATGACGCTGACTTCGCTTAAAACTAAGTGATACTAGCTCAAGGTATTAAAACTCAAAGTATCAAAACTCAAAGGTATTAAAAGGTTATACTGTTTTATTACTGTTTTCAGATGTCAACATATACATACGACTTTTTACAGCTGACAATTTCGATGTTATCTTATCGGTGGCGCCATCTTTTCAAAACGGTGGAAACTTATTTGTACACCTAATAGTATATTTAATGGAATCAATAATATTAATGTACATTTCAAATACTGTATGTATTTTAATTTACAATTTATTAATTGAAAGTGAAACCCTAGAAGAGAACGTGAAAATTTTTATTATAAGAATTGAAAATTCAATTTTTTGCCTATTTCGACATGAGATAATTTTGTGAAAATAACACCAAATAAATGAACAATTGTGAAAATAATAACAAATAGATATTTTTGTTACTTAACTAAGAGCTGAAAATTTTATTTACAGTTAACCGTCTTGACTGATCCGGAGAAACTTCAATTTGTTAGTGGAATGAAGTTTATTAAGAATCCTTACGTAATACCACCAGAGGAATATTTGCTGGTATTATCCAACAGATACCAGAAGGTTGTAAGGGGTACAATGGACTTTAATGAGATTAATTTTCGAATTTTAAAAATATCAGTAAAAGCTCTCATCGCTGGTACAGCTTGTGATGATTACTAAGCAGTTTATAAAAAAGATATACAAATTTTTTAAATAAAAGTGTGAAAAGTTTAGTCAATTTTGTATTATACATTATTCTTCTTGTAGCATCTATTTTCGTGAAAAATAAATTATTATTTGTTACCAAGAATAGTACTTCCAAAGCATTTGCGTGACTTTCATCTGCAACATTTTCTCGAAATTAATTGTTGATAGTAACTGAGTATGGGTTTGTATGGGTATTATTCTTTCATAATCAAAAATATAAGAAATGTATAAATGGGAACTAAATATATCAGGCTTTGATCGGTACTATAATAACTCGTGTATCATTTATTTGCATAAACCATACCTAAATTTGTGATGAATGCGCGTTCCGTTTAGTACCAACAACCTGTGGTTCTCCTCACTACCATCGAAATAACACGTTATTTTTTACGACAAATTAATTTGATAAGCAAGCTTAAACCATCCATGTTTTCAATTGTTACGATTCGTTTATTTTTATTGTTTGAATGTATTTGGATGAACAATTATTTATTTATTAATTCATATATAATACTATATAGCAATAAAGAGACAGATATTTATTTATTAATCATATGATCTAAAGGAGTAGTGATTTTTGCTTTTCTGAATTTTGACATCACAAAGTGTACGCAGCTTATAATTTCGGGTACTCGGGTCATTTCGGTATGATTTCTACAATCTCACGAACCTTCACTTTGCGATATTCCATTACGATTTTTAACACTACACTCACATTTTCTGGTGTAACGGGTTCCAACGTTCTACATCGTTTGTGTTCGTACGACCACGTTGAAACTCAGCATACCACCGACAAATCGTTAGTATGGATGGAGCGGAGTTCGGGTAATGTTATTCAAGCCATTTCTGAGCTTCTACGATGTTACCCGTTAAAAAACAATGTTTTATCAACACGCGAAACTCGCTTTTTTCCATTTTTTAAACAAATTACAAAGTTCATATAAAAGTTTCATGTAAAGGTTCGTACTGACCAGTTTGGTACTACTAGCATCATCTGTTGGTTAATCTTCGAACTTATTGAACGACGTGTTATCTACTTATTCCAGCAAGTTTTCCAGCTTTCATAACAATTCTGGAACACTTCTTTTGGGTTCTCTTCAAGTACCGTCGTCACAGATTCTTGGATGTCTTCAACGGAGTCAAAATTTCGACCTTTGATGAATTTTCTTAAATGAGACAATAGGGTAAAGTCGCGGGGTCACATGTCCAGTAAATAGGGCAGTTGTGGTACCGTTGTGATGCCTCCATTCGGAGAGAGAAACCCGGATTCTCTAAGACAGTTCATGATTAGTAGGGAGATGATATTCGGCGTCTTCGTTTCGATTCCGTTTGATTCCTGCTTCGATTCAGAATTCATTCAGTGCTTCAACTATAAGCCATGGAACACTGTCGACATCGTTACCGCAAAGCTATGGCGCAATGGACTTCACATAATTGTAGGAGGTAAAGGTCGGCTTCGACAGTTCTCGATGCGGAACCGCCCATCACGCCTCACGTGTTCCTCAAAACTTCCAAGTATCCCACTTTCAGAGCCGCTGTGTGGGTAGATACCATCCCCGCTACCTTTTGCTGTTTCATCAGCAAGCCACAGCTCGGACTATGCAAGAAGCCGTGCTCATCGGGATCGAGTAATACTAGCATAATATAGTATATTATCCCCCTCCCAAACTGGCAGATTGGTTGAGCCGTTGGAAGAAAGGAGTGATCCCCAAGGACCAAGAACGGTCCAGAGAGGAGAAGAAGGAGTAATTCGCTCAACCAACTGTCGTCCCAAGAAAGGTAGGTCGCTCAACTGAGTGGGAGACACAAAACCTCTTGGAAGACTCGTACCAACAAATCGTTTGGTATGCTTTTGGCAGAGATGAGGGAAAACGGGAGGAAGAGAAATAGAAGTAGGAAAACAGAAAAATAAAAGAAAAAATACAGAATAAAGAAGAAGCAAAAAAGAAAAGGGAAGGAAGAAGAGGGGAGAGAAGACATAAAATTACGGAATTAGAATAGTACATTCTGACTCGCTTCGCTCGGGCGGAAAACAAACGAGAGTGGCCCAGAAGTACCTGGCCCAACCAAAAAAACTAAAATTTTGGAAAAAACATATTTATCTTACAACATAATCTCCTTTCAGCTCTATACACTTGTCCCAGTGATGTTCAATAAGTTCGATACCCTTTTCATAATAAGAATTGTCAAGCTCCTCATAATAGCCATGAACTGCGGACATCATTGTTGAAAAATCTTTAACCAGTGAGCCATTTTTTCAAGTCTGGAGCAGAAAATAATCCGAGGGCGCTCAATCTGGCGAATAGAGTATATGAGGTAGCAATTCAAACTTTAATTGGTTAATTTTGGCGATTGCAATAAAGGATGAGTGAGCTGGTCCATTGTCTTGATGGAACAACACTTTCTTCTTAGCCAAATGTGGCTAAGCTAAATGCGGCTTAGCTTAATCTTCTTAGCAAAATACGGCTTTTCGCTTGATTTTTTCGCTCAAACGTTTCAACAAGTTCGCATAATACTCGCCGTTGATAGTTTTTCTTTTTTCAAGATAGTCAATGAAAATTATCCCACACGCATCCTTAAAAACCGACGCCATAAACTTGCCTGCAGATGGAACCGTCCTTATCTTCTTTGGAGCCGGTTCTCCTTTTTGAGTTCATTGTTTTGATTGTTTTGTTGTTTCGGGTGTGAAGTGGTGGGCTTATGTTTCCTCGATGGTTATAAAACGGCGCAAAATTCATTCGCAACAAACACTGCCAAGCACTCAAGTGAAACATCTTCACGATGCTGTTTTTGTTCCATTGTGAGCAAACGCGGCACCCATTTTGCGCACAGCTTTGTCATTCCAGATTTTCAGTTAATATGTGATGTACCGCACTTTTTGAAATGCCTACTATGTCTGCTACCTCCGGCACTTGTCGACGATCATCCAGTACCGCTTTGTGGATTTTCTTCAACTTTTCTGGAGTCGTCATCTCGTTTGGTCGACAACTGCGATGCTCAATTTGGCAGCTCGTACGGCCTCTTTTATACTCTGCTCCCCAATATTTTACTGTTGCAAACAAAGGAGCAGTCTCACCCAGAGTAGAGTCTAGTTCAGCTTTTATATTAGTTGGACTGAGGCCCTTCAAATAAAAATATTGTATCGCATAACCATGACCAATTTTTTCCATGTTTAAATTAATAAATATTTTTTCATTGGTCTTACAGTCCAATCAAATCAATCAAAAACAATACGTAACAATATCAATACCTATCTACATTAACATTAATACATCAACACACAAAAATAATAAAAATTTAAATTTAATTAAAAATTATATTAAAAATATTTATTAATTTGTATACAAGCAGTCAACAAAAGTACAATTAAACTATTTTTTCCATGTTTACAAATTCATCGAAAATGTTCACTATTGACAAATACCAAAGATTAAGGAGTCTTCAAACTTGAGACATATGATTTATAGATTATGTACTTTCTAATACAGTGGTATTTTTTGACCAAATACCGACACCTCTAGGTCAGGCCAGGTACTTTTGGGACCACCCTCGTACCCTCATCGGAAAACGTCTATTTTTCTCCCTTGTCTCACATACTATTTTCCCATATTTATTTTATTATGTATTACTTTTTATTAAGTATTACTTTTTAAAATTATTCATTTATTTATTTAATCAGCTAAACGGAAATTACTTCCTTTTAGATTGAAGGAGGCATCTAACAAACTGTATAAATCAAATAAAAAATTAATTCTTTTTTTATCGTAGTAATTGATATGGCAACGATGTCGGATTTACATTAAGCGCGATCTTTGAATTCGAAATGATAATTTTTTTTTAATATCATTCATATTTGCCATATTTTATTTATAATGTCTTTGGACAATAAACTTTGGACATTTTTCTAAATTTCGGAAAAAATCTCATTCTAATACCATCGTTTCATTTCAGAATACGAGTTAAGAGGAAAAGTGTGAATTGTAGAAAAAGGTAATTGTTAATATCTCATTAATATACCAATCTTGCTGCCCAAAATTTTAACTGAATCATTGTTAAATGTAAATCTTGTTGTGTACTAAATTTCATATTTTTGTCATCGTTTTTTCTATTTTGTTAAGTAGCTCCTTCATTATAAGAAGTACAACAGAATATATTTTATTTTATTTTTTCTTTTATTATTGATGTAAAAAGAAAATAGTATTTTTGCCCATTGTTTGTAATTAGATTATTTATAAATAAATTGATAAAACAATCATACTATTATAGTATTATTATTAAAATATTTCGATAACTCAAAATTATGTTCAATTATAAAGGTGTAAAAATATTTATTTTGAATCATTCGGTATAAAATAGCAGCAGGTTAAATAGCAGAGCAACAAATAGGTCGATAATGGTACTTGCAGCATATAACAATAAATTTGTTTGAAGTTCAGTGGAGCTGCTTAATTGGAATGATGACAGCACCGAGTACACATCCTAGTAATTATAAATTAATATCAATACTAGTACTTAGGATAGCTTTTTCAAACAAAAAGTTTTTCAATGTAATCTTCATGCTCACATAATGAATTTTTGTTTCATTTTGAATGTATATGTAAATTTATATTTTCTTCATATATACATTGAGCATTATTATCAGTAACTAGTATCATTCTAATGAAAGCAATCATTCAAATTATCTAAATAACTATTGTACTTACTTTACTCTTTCGAAAAGAACATATAATAAATAGAAGGATATTACTTGAAATATTGAATATTCTACGAATATAATTTTGTGTACATTATTGTGAAAATTTCAAATTTTAATATCCAGAATTAAGCAAAATGCAAGTTTTATTCTGGATCCTGTCGTTTGCTTATGCAATATGTGCCACACTACCCGAGACACCAATTCAAACTCTTATTGAGTGGAAATATATAAATTATGCTTGGAGCTCAATGTCACAAATGTTTGAGTACATGTCAAGCGGCAAATATGATTATCGAAAAATAATTCCAATAGATGTAGACCAATCCCAAGGTAAAATTTTAAAATACAGTACTTATTTATGATTAACAATGGTAGTAATTTTTTAATATTTATTAATAAATGCTAATTAATTTTAGTACTTGTAGTAGATGCTGTTAATTTAGAAATGCTTGGAAATTCTTTATAAACACATGAATGTTGTATGCGGAGTTCTATTTTAATTTAGTATGAAAAATTTCTTGTCAAGGATTACGAAAATTTGTTGTGGATCAAAATTCAAGGGGAGGAGAGTTACCGAATAATATTAATATAAACATAAATGTTTTAAATTTTCAATGCAATTCGCAAAGCTACTTAGAAACTAAAATAATTATTTAAAATAGGAGTCTTCTCTTATACTCGGCATTTTAAAGGAGCCAAAGAATTTTATTTTTTTTTATAAAGAAATCTTTGAATTATGGTCACCATATTACTCTAATAAATGTTAAAAACTCAAAAAGAACTAAAATTTGTGATCTAAACGTATACTTCAATTTTGGCGAATTTTCACTTACAAGTGGACTAAAAAATATGGTATTAATCGTGCCTGTGTCGAATAAACTTAAGGAAGTTCTATTCAAAATGAGAAGTATACGATGAGGTTTCAAAATGAAACATACTATAAATAATATTTAAACGCGTGGCTGTCAAAAATTTTACATAGAATTGTCGGACAAGTTTTCGTGAAAAATATTATTGTAATTCAACAATTTGAGAGCGTCTCTTACAACGAAAATTACGCAACGGACACTATGGTTTTAATATCGTAAAGTGTGACTATCTTCGCAAAACACCCTCTATGTAATAACTTAAATGTTATATATTGCTATGTTAAAAAGAAAACTAAATGTTAGCGGGCAAACTAAATAAATATTGAATGTGCAAATTCTGAACAAATATTGCTTTCATTCATGAATATTGCTGACGCACATGCGAAGTCACGATCAAGTTGAATCTATTTTTAACTACAGCACGTGCAAATATTAAAAAATTATAATAAATATTCTATTGACGATGAAAAATAAATACAAATTATAATAAAATAATCTTTATTCATCAAGAAATAATAACAATCAATTATTTAAACTTTTTATTGTATAGGTATCAATAAATATAATACGCACATATTACTATTTGCTAAGATAACATTTGCAGAAATTATCCATAATTCTGTTTTTGTATTAATTCGTGTTTTAAATTTTTTCCCGGTAAGTAATTCACGAATACCGTTGATCTACTCAAAATTCATGCAATTAATCCACTCAAAATTCGCGCAATTCTTGAGCGGATTTTTGATATTATGGCTCAAATAAAAGAAAAATAAAAGTCATCATGTTCGATAGCTTTCTTACAATTCGACGGCTTCTATTCATAATATGCTATTTAAAACAAAAAGTTATGAAATTTCATTTTAAACATTTTCACGGCACAATTCCTGCTGCCGGACGCTTCAGCGGATAGCCAGGGTCAGATCGGGAGTCGGCAAGACGGGAACAGAATAAATAAAGGGAAAATTATCTTAAATAATACTCTTTATTCGAAGTTACTTAATTATTTACAGTAGTACAGTACTCTCGCCGTATTTATACCAGGTACTTACACTCTATGACTCTTATTGACAAGATCGACGCGTACCCAGCGTGGTTTGAGTTCGGATGTGGGCGTCACAGTAAACCTGAAACTAACGGTAAACGCGGGTATAGAGATGCTTGTGTTCGGACACCGCCACGGGAACAATTCTTATTCGGCGGCTGGTGCGGCCAGCTTCTTGTTGCGTGATGGGGATAACAATACGTCCTCAGGGTAAGGTTGGTTAGGGGATAGCCTGGCTATTGCATAAAATCGCCCGGAAATGCCCGAGAAGGTTACCCGAATATGATAAAGATACCTAGAAGAGCCGGTAAGCGTTGGCCAGTCTTTCCATCAACTGCCCCGATTCGAGCAGTGTTTTCGCTTAAAAGCTTGGTCAAGTGGCGCCGGTTGGGCTACGCGCACTGCTGGTGGCGTCGAAGGCTCGGGCGCTTGTCACGCCTTCTATTGTGTAGATGCTGCTACCCTCGAAGTTTTTTATACGTATAGTTGTGTATTCTGTGTCTAGGAGTGTGTGTGTGTGTGTGTGTGTGTGTGTGTGTGTGTTGTGTGTGTAAATGTTGCGCGACACACGTGTACATCGCAAAAATAATGCATTATAATGCTATTTCAAAATTAATTCAATAGAGAAATTAAACTGAATTTAATAGAGGGATGATATAGATATCAGATACAACTTCACAGTAGTATACAATGTCTAGAAATATCGGAAGCGCTTTTACGGGAAGTTTCGTATTAGAACAGTAAACCACGATGTTTCAATATACAGAAATAAATACTATACGATGTATAGGTTTATTAGGATGAATTCTACGGGGAGTCTTGTGTTTACATAGTAGTATATTATGTGTAAGTACTCTGGAATGACTCCTACAAGGAGTCTCATTTTGGGATTTTGATATACGCTGTTCAGGTAGACCGGGTGAATGAAGTGATTCGGGTATATTTTCGTATCGTATATTACTATATGGAAATGAAACTATGGAGAAGTCGATCTGGTAGAACTAGAAATTTTTGAAAAAAGTACTAAAAATGACAGTGATTCGTTTTAAACCGGTTTATATATATATATATAAGTAATGGTTTCGAGTAGGCGTTTCAAGGATACTAGGAATTACATAGGTCACTCGCGGAAACGCATTGTTCGAATTATCGGATAATGACTACTTGACACGTTGTTACAAAAACAATACCGTCGATCCATTGCGAACGAAATATAGTCGAAGTCTGAAGTATCCTTAATCAAGTGCATTTGAGAAATACATTACCAAAACACGCAAGCGGAAACTACATGACTTTTGAATTACGGTAATCCAACGTTTCTACACGAAAAGATGTATAAAAAAATGCATATCTGATGCTAGTTATTTTTGTGCGTGGCTAATGAGACTAGCGATTAATCGATTGCGTAAATATATCGAATGTAGAGTGAGGTTTCAAACGGAGGAGGAAGATCAGACGCTAAATAAAGGAGCTTTTGAGGCTAAATATAGGAGCAACATTATAATTTTAGTACAAACAAACCTGTGATGAACTTATCGATTACTTATAGCTCCTATAGCGGTCTATCTATGACAATTAGATCCGTCATATGACATTTTTTGGCTGTTTTTAATCATCAAGATTGGACCAATCCTAAATTACATTTAAAAGAAACTCTCAAATCTTACGTAGTTACGTCTCCTACTCAAATCTTACGTAGTTCCATAATATCCTGCATCCAACAGCTGTATGCAATCTGAATATAATTTTTATAATCTTCTTCATGGAGAATGTGCTTGATACTTGAGCGATTGAAAATGTAAAGTTGAGCAGCCACAGAACAGATTTTTTTAGTACTTCAATTCTGTATCGCTTTTGGTTCAAGCAAATAACAAATTTCATTTTTCCTAGTTTATGCAAGAACTGATACAAAGAATCTGAAAATACAATGTCAGCTTGCATTGCAAATGCAAATACAATGTAAGTCTACGTTTGGATCCGAATGGCCATACTTACGCTTATGACTACGTAAAAAATCTAACTGACATAGTAAATAAGTTGCACTGTAAGAAAATAGAAAATTCAAGGTGTTTTGTGTAACCGTGTATGAAAATGATTTTTTTTTCTCACGTAAAATTCGTTTATCTAAGTTGTCTATTCAATAATTGTATATTTGTATTCTACTATACTATTTATAATTTCAGGCATATTATTATTATTTTTTTATATTTAAGTACTACAGTTTCTTTAGTAACTAATACTTTTATCGTGTATTATTTTCTAAATTTTCTAAATGATTTTTCTCTTAATGTAAAAGTATCAATCATTAAACAATCTTTTGAAATTATTTGGATTGCGTAGATGGACGAACTTTTATAACAGTTTTAATGCAGCAGGGGGTTCCAGCCAGTGTCAATACGATAATTCTTAATAATGAGTTGACAGCACCAGTTTTAGAGCCCTATCCCAATTGGGAAGCTTATGAACATGAGGATCCATGTATGACCATTCTTAATGTGCATAGAATAGCTGTAAGTATTTATTATTTTGTCATTAATATAATTTTTTGATTTTATATATTAATGATTTGTATAATATACATTTTGTAAATTTAATAGATTGATGAATGCAATAGATTATGGATATTGGATACTGGCAAATATGGCGACCTACCATTATGCCCTCCAAAATTATTAGTGTATAATTTGTATAACGATAGTTTAATTTTTAACATTACAATTCCCAATAAATACACGAAAAATTGGAGAAACGAGAGTTTATTAGTTACTCCGATCGTTCAAACTGCAGGCGGAGAATGTGAAAAAACAGAGGTAATAAAATAAAAAAAACTCAATGTCTCATTGAAAATTTCATAATAAATATTCCAAAATTTATAACATTGTATAAATACTAGATTATATATAATCCAAATAATTAGCCGATAGTAATATAATAAGTGTCACTTAGTTCGATTTAATATAATCCACACTTTAACATATCCTCTTTTCATTTAGTAATTTTCAAGACACGTTGATTTTCGGAGATGTGACATTTTTTACTATGTTTTATGGCGAGTTTAAATTAACAGTTTCCATCAATATAATGTCGATAGGTGTTCATAGCAGATTCTGATGGATGTGCCCTTATTGTCTATTCCGCTGAGCACGAGAGCTTCAAACGTTACGAGAACTCCGATTATATGCCGGAGCTAGAAAATATTAATTTTTCCATTGCTGGGGAAAATTTCATATTGCCTAAAGGTATCACCGGTATGGCCTTGTCGCCCATGCGCTATCCCGACGGAGCTAGATCCGTCGCTTATATGGCACTGGCCTCACGTACAATCTACAACGTCGACACGCGGCTTTTCGACAGTTCCGATAATACCGTTAATCTGATATATAACGAAGCAAAAGATGCCTTACCCAGTCAAGCATCTGCGTTGGCCTATTCGAGCGGAGGGACGCTGTATTATGCATTGACCCGCGAAACTGCCATTGGATGCGCGAATTTCAAATATCAAGCATTCGTAAGGAAATTTATTTTATAATTACTTGTTAAAAGATAGTTAAGGTCTTTTGTCAAAGGTCTAAAATCCAAACTATATGCAATAAGAGTGGGGCGAGGCTTAATTGCTTGATATAATATTAGTTTACAAGGTGAAAACTTGCATTTTCGAATTGCGAATATTCCGTTCAAAAGTATGAATTTTTAAAAGCATCCAAAATCGAAGTTTTTTTTTATTGTCTGTATATAGTATATTAGATTTTTTAATTACCACAGCATAAACCAAACTAGAGTATCTTATATAAATGAATATGATTAAAAAATAAAATATTATATACAACTAGTTAATTCTGAGTTCCAAAATAATGTTTTCAGCTTATTGTAAAAGATCAAAATATCTGTAAAATTTTATGAAATATATATTGCATATACTTTGATTTCTGTACACTTTCTGAGCACAGTATTAAATCACGAACTAAAAAATGAAATTCTGTTTGATTCTAATCTCTGTGATTAATACTAATAATTATGAGGTTAGCATTTGAACTGAAATGTAAGATTGTGGAATTTTCGTATACATTATAGTATATTATATATTTCAAAATTGACAAGTAAATGATTTGTAAATATTTCAGTATATTAGATTTAAAATATTTATTTATTTATTATTTAAACTGGTTAGATAATTATTTTGATATATATTTAATAAGGTAAATTTCATCCGCGAAAAAATTCGTGACGAAAATTTCACACGCTGATACAGAAACGATAACTCATTAAAAATGTAAATTATTTGATCAGTTACACGGCTAAAAAAAAAAATTTTAATTGCAGTTAACTCTGTGGATGGATCACGAGAAACTTCAATTCATCAGTGGTATGAAGTACATTAAGCACTGGTATACGCCACCGCAACACGAATACTTGCTCCTATTGTCGAATCGCTATCAAAAGGTCCTGAGGGGCACGATGAATTTTGACGAGATCAATTTTCGTGTTTTGAAAGTATCGGTGCAAGCACTCGTCGCTGGCACAATTTGCGACGATTGGCACTTTATGTTCTGAACCATTGATCGGCATTAGTTAGTCAAATGAATGAGAGAGAAATTAACTTTTTTCACATTTCATTGGGTAATTCATATATTGTGCCGGCGGTAATATGCGGAATTGCTGACTTTGTATAATAGTAATAAGGGCGTTGTGTATAATGTTCTTTCGAAAATATAACCCATTAAGTAGATATCAAGTAATGTTCTTTGCGAGACCTTGTCATTGTACAGAATATTGAAATTGTGAAATTATCTCTACCATATTATATATATAACCTAACAATTAATGATTTTTATTAATAATAAAAAATATAACTTTCACAGGATCATGCGTACATTTATGTATGTTTTTCTATTATTATTATAACGTACGTATATATTATATTATCGATAGTTCTTTATAATAAACATTTTATCGTAATCGTTAAATATTTTGTTAAATAAATAAGTGTATTATTAAAAAATCGACCCACCACATTGTTCTGTTAGATTTTAATTTTAACAGACTATAGCTTGGTATTTATAGATTTATTTGATGTTTGGAGAGAAATTGTAGCTACTGCGAAATTCTTTTAAATTTCTTTTACTAGAATAAGGATTAATAATACACAAGATTAGTTCAAGTTTATCATAGTGCGTGTAACAACACTTTAGTCACCAAACAGTTCCTCTATTTTATATCAAATATATTCATAATGTTATAAATACAAAACCAATATATATATATATATATATATATATATATATATATATATATATATAGACGTTTAATACTACATTAAGTAATGATTCTAGAGATTATGTACTTCACGTAAGCATTACTAAGACTTTACTAAGATTAAAGATTAGTAATACTAAATTTGTTTGAAATTTCACGAAACTAAAATACAAGCACTAATTCTTCTTATTTAATCTCGAAATTCATTATAAATGTATTATATACATTCTTTAATTTGTTAACAATGTGACAATTCACAGGAATAATTAACAAGATAAAGACTTAGTTTCTAGGAAAGATTCTTTCATAAGATTTGATTTTATGCATTAGATAGAGGTGCATTGTTAAAGACTTCTATAAAAGAATTTCAAGCGGCGATCCCGTCCGATAAAGTTAATTCGGGATTGGATGCAAAGCGCATGGCGCCATAATTAGTGCACCTGTATCAAAATATTTCACGTTGATACTCTTCAATCATATCGTTGATTATTCACAATTGATCATTTAGCTATCTTAATTTTACAATTGATAACACATATTTGATGATCCAAAATAGTTTTCAATATTCTATAGATTCTTGACAAGATCAAAACAAGACGATACTAATGGAATAAAATTATTGCAAGGCCAAAGATAGATCTTTGTCAAATGTTATTTTTTAATTATAATACAATATTTTACATAAATATCGTATTGTTTCAGTATTGGAAAGTTCTTAATATTGTCTACAATCGTATGTCAAATTGATGATTTCAGCTTCTCTTATCACAATGTTTGGTTTAAGTAGAGTTTAATTTAGAATTGAATCTGTTTTCATTTTCCGCAGTTTTATATTTTTCTTCAATTAATTTATGGGCAGGCTAATGAGCGTAAAACGTAATTTACATTTAAGACTCCGATTAATGCTTATAGATGTACAAAAATTTGAATAAATGTATTTTGTATATTCAAGATTCGCTGTTATCCGCAATAGCAAAGTGGGGCACTGGATTTGAAGGTTTGTTCGCCGAGTTCTACCGCGTTAAAACTTGTTTTAAATGCCACTCACTCAGGTCGATTAATCGCTCACTTAAGGTAAAATTAAATCAAAGAAGACGAGATGAAATTCGTGAAAGCGCAGACTTTATTCTTGGTTTTATCGATTATTTATGCGACATGCGCCGAATCGCCATTGGAAACCGAATACGAATGGACGTATATGAGTTACGCTTGGGAGTCCCAGCAGCAGAGATACGATTACATCATGGGTGGAAAATATGATCACTCCAAAATGATTCCAGTCGATGTTGAAGAATCAATGGGTAAATAATAATTAACCATATAGTAATCATAATAAATAAAAATTTTTTGCAAGCATTTTGAAATTCACATATTAAGCGATAAAGTTTCAATGTTTTATAGAATCTGGTTATTTACTGTTGAATAATGTTTTGGATATTTGCGACAATTTTGGGAGGGTTTCTGTTACGACAAAGACGTTTAATATTATTATATAATATATGGGTTGTGATATATATAATGAACAAAATTTTTTGAAAAGAACGTGTGTATCGCTATTCATTCTAAATGATGTTCTTTTAAGGTGAATGGTAATACCCTGTACTTCAACTAAATGTGCAACTTGCAAATGTGTGTTTCTTTTCTGTATAAAGAGATATGTAATTTCCATAAAATTTTCAGCTCCACTAAAAAATTTTAGATTCCAATAACAGAGACGAATATCAGTCCATTCTGGTTTGATTATAATTAAAGTGTTTTGATTTTCATTGCCTGATGTATTTTTAGATTTGTCTCCTGTAAAAACATTAAATCAATAATTTCGTTTGCAATTAAACTTGCGAAAATTTCGCACTGTCCGAAATATCCATTAATTTTCCCATTTAATATTTTTATACACGCTTGGAGATATATTCGAGGCAGTTTGAATTGACGGGTGTTGGTCGTGGGATATGATTTATGGTCGGATTTTTTAGTACATTTTAATAATCCGATACATCTGTGTCGGATGCCTGTGTCGCATACGCGTGAATTTACATTGTTGATACTTCTGGAATTTTCTGCTGATTTATTATTTACATTTTATTCTTATTAAATTGGAATTCTTTTTAATTCCGTTGTCAATCGTATCATATCTTCGAGTTTGAGATTGTGTGCTAGAACTTGGATTCTAACAATTTTTGGGCAAAGTACCCATCCAATTGGGAATTAGAGCATTTTATTGAGTCAGTCCTTGAGTAAATAAAAAAAATGAACGTTTTCGTAATTAATTTGGAATATTTCTACAGTTTTGATAAACACTTGTCTTCTAAAGCTTGGTACGTTCCCGTATCCATCTTTAGGAATGAATGCTTTTAATATTGATAAGGAGAAAAACGCTTAATTTTTCATTCGTTTAAAATATGTTCTACAGCTTAGTTGGGTGTAGTTGCTGGCACATTTGATAAAATTACCTTTTTTTGACTAGTCGATAAAGATTTTATTACTACTGTCTTGTCCACTATGGTCATATATTTTTGTACTTCTCTGCTATTTGATGTACACTATCTTCCCTGGACAGATATATGCAGGCTTTATCGTTTAAAATTCTTGATGCACTTATAGTATTGATCGGTAGCACTGCATTCCGAATTTAACATGTATAATCAGTTAAACTTAAGCCGTCTGCATAAAACATCGTGATTCGCTGTGTCTTCGAGAACAGATTATTTTAGGCAATATCGACATAACTAGTATTAAATTTGTGCTTTTGGCAAAAGAAGTTGGTACATTTTTTAAATTCTACCCTGACTTTCTAGGGAAGACATTGTAATCGCTTTCGCCATCAATAAGCGATGTGCGTGGGTTACAGTCCACTCTCATAACTTTTGTTACTATATAATGCGCGTAATCAGTAAACAGATCTCTATAGAAAAACTGAAATATTTCATTATAAATAACGTTGAGCGTGTGTGTGTGTGTGTGTGTGTGTGTGTGTGTAAATCCGCAAAAATTTTGATCTAATTAATTTTTAAAAAATAAGACTACAGAAGGGCTTTTGTTTAAATCCTTATCATAACGATGCACTCAACGATATTTATAATAAGAAATATGTCAGTTTTTTCATATGATTTGTTATTGATGGCCAAAACGATTACGGTGGCTTATCTAGGAAGTCAAGGTAGAATTTAAAAAAATACGAACTTCTTTTGTCAAATTCACAAATTTAATACTACGTTATGCCGATATTGCCTAAAATAATCTGTTCCCGAAGAGACAGCGAGTCACTATGTTTTGTATATATATATATATATATATATATATATATATATATATATATATATATATATATATAAATCCATTTACCTCATCTGTAAATGAGCACATCATAATTACTTAAGATTTTTGGATATATTGTAGAATCTCTTATAATGAATGAATAGTCAATTTTATTACGTAGTATGATAATTTGATAGATAAAATCATCATTTCTATTTTATTATTACAATGTTCTTATTATCTAACATCAATAAGAAAACAAAAACAATTTAATATTTAGAACTACGTGTTTTAAATATATTTTGAACAAATTTTTATTTTCAACCAATCGCAAGATACTCGAATTTTTTAAGTTGTTCTATATACGTTTTATAAAAATGATTCGTTGTTAAGTAAGTGCAAATAAAATGTTATTAATTTATTTGTATAAAGGATGGCACGCCAGATGTGGCTTACGCAATGAAGCAATATAATTTTTCAAATTTCGTTTCGTGATATTTATTTAATACTAAAGTTTAAATTCTTTTTTTTATCCCTTTCAAAAATATTTGAGATTATAAAAATTTGTTATATATAAAAATATATGAAAGTTAATTTTTTACTTTATTTGTTGATAATTATAATTGTGCATGGTAATAAGTATAAAGGCTTACTAAAAAAATGGCTTTTATGAATATAACAAAAAATTATAAAAAAAACTAACAGAAATGCAAGGTGTAATAGATACATAGTTAATTTGTATTTTAAATTCATCTTATCTTTAAACGTTAGCCCTTGTCATATTGCCAATCGCGTTGAAACATATTTGAAATTTCGAAGATTGTCGTTTTTAATATATTTACACATATATATTTAAATGTTTTTCAAAATTTTGTGAAAATTATCACTTAACTTTGTTGATACATAAGGTGAATTGGCAGTCATAAATTAATCTCATTTGAATTATTGATAGGAACAAAAGTAACGAAAAGACATATTTCATTCTTCTCTTGTACTTTACAGAGATATTTTAAGTTCAGGGTATCTTTTTCGTTATTTTCCTTATGATATCGTATCTCATATGTTTTCAATTTATATAAAAATTCAATAATGGTACCTGAGCAATACAATTTATCTGTAACAGATGTGACAAGGAAGTTCATAACGTCCGTAGTCATTCATAAGAATTATTATTAATTCAAACAGATGTTGTAATGTTGTTTAAAAATATCCACCCTTATATGTTAATACTTACAGATCTTTATAAAATCATCTTTTATAGATCGCGGATATATTTTTTGATATGACCGGTATATTGTAAGAAAAGAACAATTTAATTTGAGGTACCTGTGCCAATCAACCTAGATCAGGACTTAAACTCGGACCGCCGAATTACTAGTCCTTCGCTCTAGCTATCGAAACATCGTAGACCTCTTTTTTACATTTACATGGAATTTCTGAAAAGTTATCCAAATAACGTACCATTTATCAATTAAAATTTTAAATAAATTGCATTATATAGATGGAAGATTATTTATAACAATTGCGAGAGATCATAGAGTTCCTGCAAGTGTACATACGGTAACCGATGACACGAATGAAGCAGGGTATCTTTTAACTCCATATCCAGATTGGGCGGCACATCAGACACCTGATCCCTGCGCAGGCATTGTTAGTGTACATAGAATAGCTGTGAGTGCCTTTTCAATCGTTCAGTAAAATAAAGTTAAAAAATACAAATAATATTGCTATTATAAAATTTACAGATTGACGAGTGCAATCGTCTATGGATGTTGGATACAGGAGTAATAGGTGGAACCCGTATCTGTCCTGCCAAACTACTCGCTTACAGTTTATATACTAACAAATTGGTTTTGTTAAAAATCATTTATGATGAATTTGCTCAAAATAAACACAGATTGGGTTTATTGGTTAATTTAGTCGTTGAAACATTTGGCTTTGAGTGCGACGAGATAACGGTAAAAATGAATGCCTTAATACTTTTGATATTGAGCTATAATAAACATTTAAATATACATGAAAAATAATCTGAATATAGGAAAATAATACTTATAAATACATCATAGGTGCTTTATTAATATAAGTGCTTTATTACTGCTTTCATAAGTTTTACTATATATATATATATATATATATATATATATATATATATATATATATATATCAATATATTTTGTAGGTGTATATGGCAGATACTTTAGGTGCTGGACTTGTAATTTATACTTCAGATTCTGAAAAATCGAATGTCTATCGGCACGAATCCTATTTTTACGAACCAGAATTAAGTGCCATTGATTTTAATATTAGCGGTGATAGCTTTTTTGTACCTTATGGCATTTACAACTTAGCATTATCGCCTATGAATTATCCCGAGAAGAATAAATTCTTGACTCTCAAACCATTAGCCTCGCGAACATTTTCTAGTGTTGATACGCGAGCCCTTAAAGCTATGTCGAAGGATATTAATTACTCGCGTCATGATAATCTTTTGCAGAGTCAAGCGTCTGCCATTGTTTATTCATCTACAGGTGTACTGTTTTATGCATTAACTAATGAAACCGCCATTGGATGCTGGAATGTTTTTGAAAAAAATAAGCAGCCATCATTTGTAAGTTATTTTATATTAATGTCAATGTACAATGATAAAAAATAAATTTATTATAAATTACTTTTTGAGATATAATGCATCATAAAATCTGAAATTCATGATCAATAAATCATTAATAATGCTTCAAATCTCATTTTTAGACAATTGTATTAAAGGATACAGAAAGGCTTCAATATGTCAGTAGTATGAAAATTTTTAATGATCAATATGAATATCCATCAGAAGAGTATTTACTAATACTAACAAATAGGATTCAGAAGATTTTTAAAGGTACCATGGATTTTAATGAGGTTAATTTTAGAATTTTAAAAGTACCCATAAAATCACTTATCGAAAATACACCTTGCGATGCCAATTACCGATTAGATTAATTTCAGTAGATATTATTTAGAAGCGACATTGATCAAGTATTCAATATTAAGTTTGCGTCTATAAGAAATATAATTTGTAATATTCATTGAAGAATATAATTAGAATTGTGTATTATTTTAATTTATAAGAATTTGTAATATTAATATTATTTAAGAATTTATATGTATATTTTTAATCCTGACTACATCTTCTAACTTAACTACCTTAGATAGGATCCCTAATTGTAACTGAAACAATAACTATCTCAAAAAAACTTTTCAAAATATAATATTATTAAGTTAGAAAATAAATAAAAGAGTTACACGAGAAAAACGCATATAGAAACAAGATATGTAGATACTTTTATCGGATGGTTCTTTAAAATAAACAAATTAAGTATATAAATTTCGATAGAGAATATTTCTAGATGATTCATAATTTCTACAAAATTCACTATTATGACTTATAATTAAATCATGTTTTTCAAACAAAATTTTACAATAATTCAGTAGAATTATAGAATTTTCTATTATTTTTAATCAATTAATTAATTATTTATTATTACAAGCAATCGTGAATCAAGTGATAAATTCCAGGCATTCTTAATCTGTAGCCTTATATGTCATTATTTGTTAATAACGATGCAGAACTACTAAAATGTGTTATGACAGGTGAAAAAACATGGGTTTACGGATAGGATGTCGAAACTAAGGCTCAATCGTCCCACTGGAGGCATTCTGGATTGCCAAGATTGAAAAAGACTCGACAAACAAAAATCGTCGAGCTAAAAAAACTCGTCTAACGTTAGCGGTTGCCACTAGTAAGTTATAATATTGCTGAAAATTTTATCGTACTTCAGGGGCATGTGTACTAACAATAAAAAAATTTTGTATGCAGGCAGACTCTCCAAACCTGCGAAATTTAAAAATTCTCGTTACTTTTTGAACACACCTCGTATATTTGGAAGTCTTCCAGTAGTCTGCTTTGGGCATATTGTTCTGTCTATACGAGGGGGATAGTCATTGTTCGAGCAGGTATGCATCAAGGAAACATTTCCTCAGTTAGTGTGCGAAGTTCTGTCGCTGTGAGTCTATCGGTTGTACGAAGGAATATTTGTAATGGAACACCTTTTTCTATTTCGGCGAAAATGTGATGGTCGATTATCGAGAGTAACGCCTGGCTGTGTAATTTGGTTTTCCGTTGAAGAAATCTAACGCAGAAAGAATTGTAATGTTTCAGTCGGCTTATGAGTATGCTCATAAAAAGAAAAATTTCTCAGTAAAACTAGTTTACGAGTGGTTTTCACGTGTTAAAAATGGAAAAATATCAGTTAAAAACCAATCCTGTTCAGGATGCACTGCAATGTCTAGAAATGACGAAAACGTTGACAAAATCAATGTTCTCGTATGTGAAGACCGCCGCTGAACCATTGATCACCTCAGTGAAATCAGTGAAATATCATGAAATTCAGTTGAGATGATTTTAGCTGAACATTTTCTCATTGAAAGAGTTGCTGTTAAAGGCACCCCTCGCCTTCTCACAGGCGAGCAAAGGGAGCGACGAGTTCAAGCATGTTTGGAGTTTCTAAATCAAACCGAAGAAAACCTTGATTTTTCCAAGGTGATTACTGGTGATAAATCGTAATGTTATGGATACTACCCCAAAACAAAGCAATGATCAAGCTAGTGGAAGTCACCTGGCTCTCCTTGCTGCAAAAAGCCCCGCCAAGTGAAGTCAAATAACAAGATAATGATTATTTGTTTCTTCGATTGCAAAGGTATTGTGCAGGCGGTGTTCGATCCTCCGGGTCAACTGCTTTGATGAGATTAAAGTAACGTATCTATTTTTGCCCGGCAGTTGAATTATTCTTGCATTATGACAACACACCGGTCCGCACCATTCTAACCATTAACCAGTTTTCGATCAAAAAAGGCATGGCACTGAAGAACATCCGATAAATGAATTTAAAGAATGCTTTGAATAACGAAAGCATCGTTTGCAGAACTGCGTTGAGGTAAAGGAACAATACTTTGAAGGTAATAAGAATTCAGTGCAAAAACAATAAGTAAAGAAGTTATGATGATTTTCCCTTTTTTGTAGCTTCCTTTCGTATATTTACGATATAAGGGATCTGCAGAATCTGATTCGCTGGGTCCGAGCATGTTACTCTACTCGTCAGTTCTGATTTAATTATCTGAACTCATTGTGCTAGCTAGGAGTTGACATATTAGGATGAGATTTCAACCTATTCAGTAGTGATGCGTCGATTCTTGACGATATGTTGGATAATAAACTAAGGTGGATATCGCAGGTCGATAATATTATTAAGAAAATAAATCAAGTTTGTGACATTCTGCCATTTATTATGATAAATTCTACTCAGATTCAACGTATCTTTAAGATTATTTCAGTCTTTAATTCATCCTAATATGCAGTATTCCAAGCTTTTGTATCTAATCACCAATGGATAAAACAACAACGTCTAATCAATGCATGTATGAAATATATTTTTTGGGCTAAAAAACATCAACAAATTACCAGTTGTTGCAGGCATGTACGTTTCTAAACCTCTTCTTACGCATTGATACAATGCTTTAATAGTTTGTTATCAATTCTATTATCATATTAAGTGTAATTGATTTTGATATTTATTCGTTATAGTGACACTTATAGGGTTTGATATTTCTTCGTTACAATGACACTTATATGTATAAAACTGGATATTATATTGTAATGATTGGGACTCTTTAGGATGAATAAAACTTTCCGGTTTTAATTTCTACAATAATATAATTTCAAGGAATTTTATCATTTGATTCAACTATCTGATTGGCAGGCCAAAGAGCGTTAGAGATTATTTAAGAGTTATTGAAACTTAATTAAAAATTAATAACATTGTTGAAGTAAATATACTTTGGTACACCTTGTTTGATAATAAACTTGCGAAATATCGATTAGCAAACTTGCTTGGAAATAATTGTAAGTATTAAACAAGTAGTAAAGCAAGTAGCAAACTACTTGCTTGGAAATAACTGAGATTTGGACACAAAGGGCTTTAGGGGATTACCGGAAAAATTTCATACAGTGACGATTATTTTTCTAAATTGATCATTCCAAAGGGGTAATAGAATCCCATGATGCAACTTGACTAAATGATTTTTAGAAATAATCATATTTGTGATAGTATATTTACTGGATAAAAATAATTGATGTTTTTAGTAACTCACCGAAAGGAGTACTTTCGAAAAAAACAGTAAACCCTTCTGTCGATCATCGATTCACAATTCATTTATGACGTTTAGTAGCGAACCTCTCACGCTGAATCGGGCAAATAACGCTCAAACGGTTAAGATAAGAGCCGTTAAAATATGATTTTTTAAATTACTTAAATAAATACACACGATTTCACCTAAAATTGATTATAACTATTAATAATTCATTTATTTTCATTAATTGTATATTTGAAACTATTAGCAATAGTTAAGATAATTGAATGTTGTTTATTTCGACTTTTCTAAAAGTGTTGAATTTATACCATAAGTTATTATTATCCAAATCTTTTAGTATGGAAATTTGTAATAACTTACTGCAGTTAATAGGTTCCTATTTAAGAAACAGATGACTTACAATACGTTCATACGTTCTTTGACGTATCTCTAATTTAGGAACGCTTCTTTTCATTGCATTTATCATCTAAGCAATCTATTCTATACTCATTGTTAATGTATGCTGATGATATTAAGCTATTGTTTCCAATTTCAAACCCCTATGATTGTTTAAAACTCTAAATATTTACCGATGTTCATACTATATGGTTGAAGATGAACAGATTCTTTTTAAATAATTATATGTGTAAATTATGTTTCTTATTATTGTAAGTATTCCCCATTGGTGTTCTATGATTATTTATTGAATGTAAGTACACATACACTTAGTATCTCTAATTCTGTCAAAGATCTTGGGGTAATTTGAGACTCATCACACACATTTTCGGACCTTATAGATATGTTATACTTCCAAGCAAATAAACTCGTTTTAATTATAAAAAGAATAATATTTAAATCATTTGTTTATTATTATAAATATTTAGTTTATTGGTTTCGCTTGTACTGCCTCATGCCTCAATTTTTTTTGGTCTCGATATGATCACTTGAATTTTGAAAATTAATAATATATTCAGAACCAGAGTAAATATTCTGAAGGTCTTGCGCCAAGGATGAATGTGGGTCCCCTATTTCAAGATGTAGAATGTACGCAACTGTAAACTCCTAAATCTAACTATTTCTTATGCAGATAGTTTTTATACTGTAATATGGTAATCTCTTATTCGTTTTACAAAACAACTTTGTCAAAAATTCTTGTATAAAAAACATTTACTCTATAATATGTGACTTGATTTTAGAATATTAAATATTTTTATTAAAACTGACGTTTTTAATTGAATATGTAATTAATCAGTATGTAATTAAATTGTGTTGATATCTTAAAGTTTTGTAATGTAAGTATTTGATTTTGTAACTTTTATTAGAGATCGTAACGAGTGTTTAAACTCGTGGAAAATGAGGTAAAGAAAAAACAAGTTCGTACATATATATGTATTATAACTAAAAATGCTCTAAAATTAAATATACCTTTTCATCATTTTAAAAACAAATTCAATAAACTTTAACGAGTGATAGTGCTTCAATGCCCAATGCTCAACTTCAATCATATGCTCAACTTTAATGAGTGTCATTAGTCATTTCATCGATAACCAAAGTCGGCTGCAAAAGCCTCACTTAACGGCCCAACATCTTACTTACTTTACACCATTGAGTACAATTACTCGTATTTTGATGTTTTATTTATATTTCTCAATTCTAACCGTTTTCGGAATTGCGAGTATATTAATACAATGTTCCCAATCTCAAATAAGTAGTTTCTTTAAGAGATTGAGAATTGGTTTCTTTTCTAAATTTTATAATTATTATTTATATTCATATTTACGTATGTTTTTTATAACTTAAATAAAAATATATAACCTTTACATTATGGCTTAGAGTAGAATTATTATTAGTCAATTATAAATATATGTAACTGATGTGCTATGCTATCTATTGAAAACCTTGATTGCATATTGTGAAAGGGTCTTTGGTCCGTTGATTTAATAAATACATAAATAATAATATATAAAATTTGATGAATGCCTTGATTTCTATACCTTTATTACTATTATAGAATAAAGAATTGATACTATAGTTATTTCATATGGTTTCTTTAGACAACTGACACGATAAATATATAATTACACAAGCAACGAATTAAGTATTTTGGTATAAATCATTAAATTTTTTTTTCAAAAAATGTATGAATAAAAAGTGTATTAACATCGAAGCTTATCTTTATATATTACAGTGTACAAATTAGAGCAACTTGTGGAAATTTGACATACTGATTTTTTGTTGTTTTATAGTAACCTACGAAGTATTAAATAAGTGGTATTAGTGAAAATGCAAGCTTTATTTTGGACTCTATTGTCTATTTTTCATATCACATGCATTACTGCAACAATGATAACCAACTTAGAGTGGAAGTATTTAAATTATACTTGGAAGTCACCAGAGCAAATGAATTATTATTTCTCATCTGGTCGATATGATTACAAGAACATGATCCCAATTGACGTTGAGCTAGCATCAGGTAAATAATGATCACTACGATTAATGTAGTCTTTTTCAAATTTAAACTATAAACATATGATTTATCTAGAACTGATATGTAAAATATTCATATTTATTGTCAGACAATGACAGTATTTTCTCGAAAATAATTACTATCATGATACTAATTTTGTAGATAGTTAGAATTTTTTTAAATATATTGTTTAATTACTTTTAGCTTTTATTATCATTGTTGCAATGTTTAGACTCAGTCTCTAACATAAACAGAATATAATGCTAATTTTATTCAATATGAAAGCGTTTTTTTTCTCCAAATTTAGTCTATGCAGGTTATACCAGTATTCAATGGATGAAATATGTAGTACTCATTATATACTGAATAAAAAATGCATATTTTGTTCTCTATACTGTAATTTTAAGGTGACTGTTTTGGCTCCAGTAACATAAAATAGGCCAGCAGAAATGTAAATTAGAGTATTCTACCAACAACGTGGTTCCAAATTTATTATTTATATGATATTAAAAAATCTTTGTGGATAGTTTCTAAAAGCTCAGAAGTAAACGAGAAAATCTTTTGAGAAGCTCACACGTAAAATACTAAAATATGAGAAAGAATACATATGTACAAAGAAGAAAATATTAGTAATATCTCATGTTATTAGTAGAGACATTATTAGTAATATCTCATGTAATTTAGTTCATAGAACTGTTTGTTGATTTTGTTTAATATATAATATTATCTTTCATCTATGTTATCTCGATAGGAGTTTATATACAGCTTTACGAGCAATTACTATATACCAACAGTGGAAATATCATACAATGTCAGTTTAAAGTCTTAATCATGTTTAAATGGTTCAATAATATTATTATAATAAAATGGCGGTAGGGATTAGCACAGTACATTATAAATAAATAAAAGAAAAAGAAAAATTTATTATATACATAGCTGAAAAAAATTCATAATTTTTGGAATTTTAATATTTATTCAAATAAAAGTCATGGAATTATTTTTTTTATTTTTTGAACTATTTAATATTCATTACGATAACTCACGTATTTTTTTTTTGTATTTTATGAACTATTGTGTAATACAAGATTATTTTCATAATAATTATTCGCAGGTATTTATGATTCAGAGTCTCTCGTACTTTCTACGGCATACAGGCTAACAAGCTCAAAAAAGAACACGTGCCCTTATTGTTCCGTGACATTCCATTTGGAATTTCAATAAAAAAAATTTTATTGTATCAAGCTTCAAAAAAAGAAACAATGCCCGATTGATAATGATAGCTTATCGTGTTGTTTAATTCTCAAAACTATTATATTTAACTTTTAAAGACCAAATTACTCTAACTATTATAAATAAAAACTTATTTTTTATTTTATTTATTTAATTAAAGAATTATATTTTATTGACTTTATTCCGTCAGAATATTAAAAAAATGTAAAGCTTAATTTAAAATGTTACATTTTATTAAAATACCATATTTTTAAAAAGTATGAATTGTACTTATGTCGACTGTTCTGAATTAAATTAATAAATATTTTTATCGGTCTTATAGGCGTTATACTATAATAACATATTATACTCATATAAGGACATTTACATTGTCCTTATTTATAATCACCTCTGAAGAATCTGAAACAGAAATTACTACCAAAAATAAAATAAAATTAGATTAAAAATTAAAAACAATAAAAGTAATTAAATAATAAAAATAATAAACATAAATTATTCACTATTGAGCATCTAAGATAAATTTCAATTTAAAATGGTGGGGGCTGTCAGGTTGTCCTTTGCTAACGTAGAATATAGTTTATTTTTATTATTTTTAATTTTAAATATATTTTTATATAAATAATATATAAATAAATATAAATATAAATAAATAAATATATATATAAATATAATTTTATTTTATTTTTAGTAGTAATTTTTTATTTCGGATTCTTCGAGGGTGATTGTAAACAAGGATAGCCTGATTAGCGGTTTTTAAACCTACATGAATTTTAAGAATATAGTACGAAATAGGTATCGGATTTGTAAAACGAAAACTACATGTCACTTTTTAAGAAAATTCTCGAATTATTATTTTTCTTACACTGGCCATCAATAAGCCCTACGACAATCTTTGAATGTCTGCGGTAAAATCCGCGAGTAGGCAATTAATCGATATTATTTATTCACGTAACGTTTTTTGAAAAAGTATTACATATTAAAAAGAATTAGATTATGTTAGTTCGAAAAGAATAACACAAATTTATAATTTCGTTGAACAACCAATTTTTAAATATATAAAATTATAAGTCGAATTTCTTTTTTTATTCCTTTAACTTACTATTTCTTTTTTGGAGACCTGTCTTCAATCTGTTTACACAATTTATTTCCACTCCCAAAAGGGTGAAATAAGACTTCATTAAGGTCTTGGACGAAGCCGAGACGGGAGAAAACTAATTCTTCTAATTATTTCAAATGTACGAAAAAAACTCAGCCATATTATATTATAATATATTATAAATTAAGAAAATATTCTATACTAAATTTATAATCTCAATTTTAGTTATGATTTATTATTTGTAATGTATTCTAATACTATGAATAGTTAATAAATTAAAACTTAAGGATAATATTGCAATTTCGTTACACAAGAGATTGAGAGAGAGAGAGAGAGAGAGAGAGAGAGAAGAGAGAATTCTGAGCTGGTGTATGGACATCACAAGAAAAAAATGAGCTAATTACGAAGCTTTTTGATATCCCAGCAAAATAATTATTGATCCATAACAGATATTAAAATTTTCAAAAATTTTCTTCTTAAGAAAGATTATACTTTCATTTTACAAGGATAAAATTCAAGTTTAAATAAAATGATAATACAACTATAATTTTGTATGCTCTTTCCTATTGTCCTTTCTGTAGATGGCCGCGTATTCATAACAATTCAAAGAGGTGAAGGCGTACCGGCTAGTGTGCATCTAGTAACGAATGAGACTGCTTTTTCAGGGCCACTTATAACCCCTTATCCCAATTGGGATGCTTATGAGACATCTAATCCCTGCGACGGCATTGCCAGTGTACTTAGAACAGCTGTAAGCGACTTTTAAACTTTTAGTATAAATAGTTTATTAAAAAATAACATCCATTACAAAATTTCACAGATCGATCAGTGTAATCGCCTTTGGTTGCTAGATTCAGGAGTAATAGGTCGTGCTCGTATTTGTCCCGCAGCCTTGATTGTTTTCAATTTGAATAATGATACATTGATCCAGAAGATAGAGATTCCTGATAAATTTGCTCAAAATGAGAATCAATTAGGTTTATTGGTCAACCTCGTTGTCGAGACAACGGGTTCGGACTGTGAAAGGACAGCGGTAGTATATAATTAATATCCGATGTACTATATGACGCTTAATAATAACATTAATTTTTTTAATTTAATTAATGATTTTTCCATTCTCGTAATGTAAGATACCGTTTCATACTAGTACGCGAGTTAATTATTTATCTCATTAGACTTATCCAATGCTTGGTTCAAGAGTAAACTGGTCTAAGGGGTAAATAATTAACTTACATACCAATAATGCAATATATTATTTATACTACAGTTGTTAAAATAATTATCAGTGAGATATATGGAATAATTATTTAATTAAGAAAAAAATATTAACATTGCTTAAAAATGTTGTAATGTAAATGGTGCTACAGAGACCTGAGTATCATCAGTATGTTTCCATAGGTATTTATGGCAGATGCTGGTGGAAATGGTATAGTGGTTTACAGAGCAAAACCAAAAAATTTCATGAGACACGAATCTGAGATTTACAATCCAGAAGAAGAAAACATACGTTTTTCAATTGCCGGCGACAATTTTGTTCTGCCTTATGGGATTTTTGGCATGGCGTTGTCACCCTTGGAAAATCCTGGAAGCGCCAGATTCTTGACTTTTAAAGCATTGGCTTCCAGGACGATCTACAGTATGTTTACACGAATGCTGCGGAACAAAAATATTAAAAATAATTTAGAATACTTTCTCAATATTGAAGACATGACCAGTCAAGCTATCACCATGGTTTACTCATCCAAAGGTATGCTGTTTTACGGATTAGCCAGTGAGACTGCTATTGGGTGCTGGAATCCTTTTATTGATCCATCAGATACACCTTACGTAAGGAGTTTTCGTTTTTTAAGTATTAATTCCAAAACAAATGCAAACGTAAGGTAGTTGTCCCATTTACTGATAGAGTCTCAATTTTTGATAGTTAAAATAAAATAAAATGATTATTTAATAAATATCCAACAAATTTCATTAAAAATTATTTGTATTTATATATTTATTGAAATTTGAACGTAATGTATTTATGATGTCAAAAGCAAATAATAATAATTAAAAAATTATGGTAGAATTAAAACACGAATCTCTTAGTTTTGATTAATATGCTTCCAATTTTAGTACTAAGTACTCTTAGTACTACTGTTTAAGAGACCGTCATTTTTTTACCTCTTTTTTAAAAGAAATAACGTCTTTTGGCTTAATAAACTTGTAATCCAAATTAAGATTTACATGAAATGCATAAATACACGAAAGTAAAGTCTATTTAATTATTACATATTTTTTCATTATATTATCAGGAATATTCACGCAAATTTTCAACTTGTGGGTATACTTGATAATCAGTATATCCTATGATTCTAACCTCACTTTTACGATCAAGTTGTTTAACTGACTCATGTTGTTTATTATTTTAGAAATTTCAAGAATCATCAATAATAATAAAAATAATAATAAAATTTTATTTTATAAATATCTAAATATACAGTCTCGATTGTTAATTTAGATTATCAGAATTTTCGACAAGTGGCTAGCAGAAATGTAAGCGACTCGTAAAACAGTTATCAGAAAAAGCATCTTTTTATAAATTTTTGTCAATTGTAATTAAAATTAAGTTGATTTAGTAATTAATGCAATATTTCAGACATTTTTAACAAAGTAAATACATGCACGTAGTATTTCTAATAAAATATACATGTATTTTAAATGATAAAGTATTTTTTTAAAGTAAAAATTTTAATGGTATTACTAAGCTATCAGGAATCAGGACAACTACCTTATAGTACTTATTTATAAATACTGAGTACATGTGAGTTAAGTCACACTAATATCTATATAACTACCATCTCAAAGTTGCAGTGATTGCGAATTTTCGTTTTGTATAAATTGTAATGGTATCAATTTTTTTCCTCATGGTTTGAGCTACCGTTTATTCGCTTAAGAGTCTTTTTTGATCTACAATGCTTCCATAATGTTTAATAGGGAACATTATTCTTCTTATTATGACTCTCAACTTTGATTTTGACATCCCCTTAATATGTGTTATTTATCCCTTAATATATCAAAATTAATCAATAAAAAAAAAATTTTATTTATTCAAATAGATTTTATAACATTCCGCAATCTAAACCAGCACTTAGTGCATGCTTTTGCGTGATTTAATTTACTATATAATGCATTTTTATATATCATAATGAAGAGATAAATAAGAAAACTTCGATGTATCTTCAATATATACTAAAAATTAATATAGTAATATAAATGTAGGAATATTAGGTTAATTTTAATTTACTGTTTTAATTTAATGCTCATTTAATTTTTTAACAACCTTTTATGAAAAATATGTGTTATGTAAAACGTTTTCGTATGCAAATATTTTTGTTGTATTTCTTGTCAATTAGAAAATATAATTGGCCATTCTGAGGGATAGAATTAATTTCAATCATCGAATGGTAAAATTTTGAAAATAACCATTGGGTTTTTAATTCTAGATTCAAATTTGCTTAATTCTCTTTTTGCAATCGGATTTATTTTAATATATCTAATGTCACCTAACTCATATATGATATTTTTGAGATGGTTTCTGTCATTCTTGGCTGTATAACCTCGTGGATTTTTAATAATGACTTCACGATTTTTAGTCTGAATTTATATTGTTCAATTCCTCAACTATGCCATTTATCTGCCGGTATCGATTAGAGTTAAGACTATGTTTCATTCCGTATTTTGTACAAAATAGTGAAGACGATTGTGATGTAAACGCAGTTTATCGATCGGAGATTATAGGTTAAGTTACAGGATAACATTTTGTACAGCTTTCAATCTTTTTAACAGTTATCAGAGATTTTACATCCGTAACCACATGCATTATCGATTACAGAGTTTAGTACCATAAGTTCGCTTTTACAGATGATAAGTATGCTATTATGAGCCGTCAATGCAGTGTTAATTGCAGATCATAGATGTTACATCGAATATACATTATAGCTGTACATCAGAAAAAAACACCGCTACCAAAGAAATAATTACTAAATTTTAAAGCTAACCTTTGACAAATCTTAAAACTGCTAATCATTTAAACAAACTATTTTTGATAAGAAAAAAAAGATTTTTAATCTTATTAATTCTATTTTAAAAAAATATTTTATTTATTAGAATTATACCTATAAATAGGAAATTCTTATATTCTTTAATTCAAAGAACTTTATTTATATCATTTATTATTTTTGCTTTATTAAATATTAGAATATATCATTCTACAGGATTTATGTCATATATTATTTTTTTAATATTCATTCGCGGGTTGATAATTTTATTCTTATATTTTACAAGACAATTTCAATATTGTGTCAATAATTAAATTAATTTTTTTTTATAAAATATCCAATTAAAATATCATTAATTGAAGATTATGTTATTTATATTTATTATAATATTTTTATGATTTCATTATATTTCTTATACGTTTAATAAAGTTATTGTTGTTATTCAAGTTCTAAATTATGTCTGGTTATATCAATTAATACATATAAATAGATCTAGAAGTGTTTTTCTAATAATATATTTTTATATTTGGCGGAATATTTACCCTTTTCATCCGTATTTTACAATTAAGAATGTATTAGGGTTTAGGATTTTATTAAGAATAATTTTTATTAATCATTATTATTATTCAATTAAATAAATAATCCCTAGCTGTATATATCTACCTTACAAATCTAAAATTGAAATATCATTTCTCCTTCTTTGAATTTCTTACTTTCTTACTCTCCTACTATAGAATAGTATACGACGCTTGATCTATAAGTGCTTCATTGGATAACATGATTTTAGCAACTTTGCTTCCCTCGGCATTTAACTTTATGCCATCAATAGTGAATCGCTTGTCGGCCTTATTTTCTAATTTACTATTTCTTATGCATGGATATAAAGGATTCTAAATTATCTTTGAGATTTTCATTTCCTTGTTTATTCATCTTCTCTGTCATTTATGTCAAATTTATTGCTACTATCTCATTGAATTATTAATAATATTTTAGGCATATACTAATCTTGTCAGAAATATTAAATAAGAGTCGTAGATCCCTTTTGTGAGTTTGGTTTTCAATGAATTTCACCGTTCATCACAGGTGTTCAACAAATATTAATATAGGAGCGCTTAAGACAAAATATTACTTAACATTGCAAATATATGGTTTTTACTCATTTACGAAATATATTATTGCTACTAAAACAATACTTGTTAAATAATAAAAGTTTTTATAAAATTTTTCAATAGAGTTTCTAACAAATCCATAATTTATATAAGTATTTATTTTCAATATTTATTAGATAACTTTATTGACTGACCCTGAACGACTCCAATTCATCAGTGGTATGAAATTTATTCCCCAATTCTACGTGAATCAAGAAGAAGAGTATTTGCTTTTATTATCGAATAGATATCAGAAAGTTTTGACAGATACAATGAATTTCGAAGAGATTAATTTCCGTGTTTTAACAGTACCAATACCATCACTTGTTCGAGACACAATTTGTGATCAGGATAGCTAAAGGTATAATTTATAGAGAAAACATTTTATACAGAAATGAAAAGAAAGTTGTAAATATTTTATAATTATTATATGAAAGTTTATTCAATAATTTTTTTTTTTAAATCAAACAAATAAACTTATTAAGTGATAAATAATATAATAATAACTAATGACATATAATACATATTTTATTGTGGCTGATTACTCCAACTAAATTATTGTTGTTGAAATAAAATGATCAAAACAAAAATATCTTATGATTTATTTATCAAATAAAACCCACTAAATATTCAGTTGTACCAATTATTACAACAGATGCACCAAACGATTAGAAGTTGTTCGATCCGAAAACCAGAGTACTTTTTAATGAAATTCAGGACACCGATTGCTAGGACTGAACTTGCAATTTCTACCCATCAAGTGAGTCGGCAGATGACGGATATGTAACGAAGATATCGCTTGTATTTGGAAAGTATCAATTATTACTCCTTGTCGCCAGTTTAGATAAGTGTTGTTTGTTTTGTGTATTTCTCGAGCTAAGCGCTATAGAGTTTTATTGGGTCTGGATCTAGGTTGGACTGTTATTATCATTTCTCCATAATTCAAAATATATCTATCTAGCATGGTGTCATGTCAACATTAGAGCATTTTGCTGCATTTCATTATCCAAAATTTTTGAAAAAGTTCATTCTTTTATGGCAGCTGGGCACGCTTGACTTTCACTTTTGTTGAACTTTGTTGCTGCTGGGACACATACATCTGGTATTTCGTTTCTGAACATGAGAATTCGACGCCAGGCTACACTGTTTAGGTCACAACAAGGTCCGACATAAGAATATGAGACTCGAAGTCTGTTCGATTGTATTCTTCTACGGTTGCCTGAGCAATGAGGGGATGAAGGTAAGTAAAAGTTTCAAATCTTTTGGTGCTGTTTAACTTTGAGGCATAATCTCTTTGTGATTTTCTGGTTTCTTCATTCGGTCAAGATCGTTCGTAGATTATATGAGATAGTTGTATAGGATATTGCATTTTACGTAGAGGTACAAGCATTATCCTCATCCGTAGATATCTTGATGTATTTACTGAGAGAGTGCATCTAATAGTTCATTTTTTTTACATGCTCATCTTTCATGTTATACCGCTATAAGTGTAGTTTAATTCTCTGTTTCTTTGTCGAATCCAGCTAAGTGGGAATATAACTTTTTGATTCTTATAATGGTGAAAGTTTCTTAAGGTCGATATGAGAGTTAACTATTCTTATTTGTTCCTATGATACTTGGATTCTATTTCTGTAAACTTAGTATTTCATCCTAGAAGCTGAAGGAAACAACAAATTCGTCTAGAGATGAGAGAAAACAGATTCCCCAAGTTAGTTTATTAATTATGTTTTGATGAATAACATTGTTGAAACTTATTGCCTTTCACTGGTAGAGGCTTCCTTCATGAGTATTTAAGGCGATGTGTGATGTAGGCTTTTAAACAATAGATTTGTAATATCTCTCATTACCCACTTTTTACATTCAACGTAGCAAAGATGCAATATGAATTGCTGTCGGCCTTTGATCCATACTGAAAGTCAAATGTATAAATGATTATTAGGAAAGAAAGAACATATAAACGAAATACATGGAATTAAGAGAGAAAGTGAAAAGTGGCAGTAATTCTTACTATCTTTCAAGCACAAGGTATGAGAAAAAAGAAGAATACTACGCAAGACTAGGAAAGAGTGAGGCAAAAGAAAAATATAATAACGTTCTACCTGTTTTGGAAGAAACTAGATGGCTCAAAATTCCGCACACAAGCATAAAAGAGGATACAATTATATCTTGGCAAAAGAGCGTAGCTTCGCGCGTGATTCTTTCAGTCATAACAAAATGCCTTTAAAGATAGTCCAGATTGTCCATTTTTCATTAATAAAAATTAATAGTTGTTCTATTTTTTGTGTAATATTTCAGTTGATGTATTATAATATATTTTTATTTCTAATGTGATTGACATATATAAATAAGGATATAAATAAAAAAATATACTCAATTATAATTTGTTATATATTAAGCAATAATATAATTGAAAAATAATATAATATGCCTTATGCATATCGTAACGGAACAATTAAAAGTTCCGAGGATTAGGTTTTACGATTCGTCTGCATGAACCGCAATAATGTATTTACTCAGCTGTCTAAAATATTTCTAATAGTATAAGAACTTAGTATAAGTATTGTAAAAGAATTGGAGAAGAGGAAAAGTAGCCTTTACGGAGATTTATTTCTCTCTCTCTCTGAGACATTCAAAAGGGTTAGAAGGTATTATAGCGGTACTGGAAGGTCGTAATTTAGCGATTATATAGTTACAGTTTTGCCGCAATATTTATGGCGTTTTAATTTCTTGTATAAGCATATTGGCGTAATTTATTTAGTGTACATAATACAGCAATATGTAATATATAAATAAATAGAACATTAAATTAATAAAACATTCCAGACAAAATATTTAATTTAAAAAAATAATAGAATATATTAGTAGTTTTGAGAATGAAACAATTTTGCCTTTGTAAAAATATGTACTCAAGTTTACCTTATGAACTTTGGTATTTTTCAAATAATTAGTTTAATATGATAATATAAGCTAATATGTAAATGTTGCTATATAGCATAATAATAGTTTTTAAATATAATACAAAATTAGCCAAATATATTATAGTACTTTGTTTAATTTAGATATAAATGATTAAAGTAACGTCCAGAATTCTTGAACCGTATACTTAATTAAACATCTTATGTATGATAATAAATTCACGATTGAGCATTACAATTTCTCCAAAGATTAAATAGAGATAAAAAAATATATATTGACCGTATCACATGTTAACGTTTTCTGTATATATACAAAATTCCAAAGTGAATATTTAAGCTAGTTTCTACAATATTATAAATGAAAAATATTTTTTTGTTAGCGTAGCAATATATTTTTCTTTGAACTGTAGTTATACAATGAATATTATTTGCGCAATATTATTAAAAATGAAAGAGTTAGTCTTAATTTTTTCGATTATATGTACGACGAATGCTATACCAAATGGCGAAACGATATTTAAATGGAAATATATAGAGTATGATTGGGAATCATTAGAGCAAAGGAATTATGTCATCTCAAATAATAACTATGATTATAAAAAGATAATTCCAATTGATGTTGATCAATGTTCAGGTAAATAAATATTGTTTAGGCTTAATGCACTAGTTAATATTTTTTAGAATTATTGATTTTTATGAGACAGCATATTTTGTAACACTGTTCTTTGTTTTGGAAGTACAACATATTCTCTAAATTTTTTCCATTCTTTAATAAATTACTATGAGTTAACTAGTAAGTCCATTTCATAGTACAAGGATTGAAACTATTAGTGTAAGTAATCTAAAAATAATGTAAAAATGTAAATATAATGTATAGAAATTTGTAAGTATTTTCAGAATTGCAGGTCTGCATGGAAGAAGATCGAAGCTCGATGTCTCCCTCCATTGCCTGTAGCTCAGTAGAGTTAGAGGAGTGTAAGGGAAAGTGCTACACTACATCTTTGAAATTTGAGCCCGCAGCGGTTCCATTAAGTCTGCGTTATTGGCCTGTTATCACCAGTAGAGCCAAGCCCGCAGTTGCTCATTTGATTGAATACAAGCTAGATCTTGTGTGGATAAATAGCTCTTGCCAGGTGTCTGTCCAAGCGAACGCAAAACGAGGTCACTCGGCGTGGTTCGTTGGTGTATGGAGCTTCTGTTGTGAACGCCTGCCTATGCAGGTGTCATGTTTCCGAACTTCGGGTCTGGAGATTCCAGCGATTTATAGCTCCGTGATGCAGAGCTGGGTAGATGAAATCAGCCCTAGTATAGGCGAAGTTCTGTCATCCTCTAGCGATCTCAGGCTTGTGAGCGCGCTATTCAATGTTACGGGATAAGAGTTTCAAAAAGGTTTAACCTTTAAAGGGCCGGAAAGTCGATATATCGGCTTAAAAATATAATGCTAGGATACCTTTTTATCTTTAAGTAAATTGATACGTTAAGTTCATATCTGCAGTTGGTTTGACCTTATCATTTCAGACTCAAGGTCAATGAAGGTCATTTGAAGATCAAACCTAGCAATATGGTTTGAATCATTGCAAAAGATATATCTTTATATTTTTGGAGTCACTGAGTTCGGGTTTTACGTCATTTTGACCTCAAATAAAAGGAAAGACGAAGATTTCTCCAAGGTCAGGTTGAGAATAGACCCAGGGAAATATTTAAAATTGGTTTTTAGATTTTGAGAGAGCTGATTTCGTCAATATCATTATTCAGATAAATTTCTGAATCTATTCTCGTTAAAGTAGTTTGCCAGTAAAATTATATCCACAATCAAACAAGTGTCAACAGTAATAGCACGAGTCAGCCATAGAGCCGAGTCTTCAAAGGTCAAATAGTATTCCCTGAACAGCAATTAACTTTTCATTACAAGACCGATAGTCATCTTAAAGTTTAGACGACCCAAGTCTATTCATAAACGATTTATACTTTCTACTCCACCACCGTAACCATCATAAAATAATGACGCATATCTTGGCATTCTTTCTCCGCCGTAACATTATCTATTTATATAAATTTATATAACTGTTATAGATAAGCATATATATTTTCGTTTTTTGTAGAAATGGTAAGTGCTTATTTGTTAATAGTAAAAAAAATTATTTTCCTAATGAACTGATTTCAGAAGATAAACGGATATTCATCACTTCTGCAAAAGATCTGGGAGTTCCTGCCAGTGTGTATGTAGTAAGCAATAAAATGGGTGAAGCAGGACCGCTTTTAACTCCTTATCCAAGTTTTGATTATTATTATAATCACAACGAACCTTGTAATAGCATTGTCAGTGTACATAGAATAGCTGTAAGAATTTTTGGATTTCATAGATACAATCGATCTATACAAGTATAATATAATAAAGTATTATGAATTTTATAGATCGACGAATGTAGCCGTCTCTGGATGTTAGATACAGGTGTACTAGGCACTGCTCGTATCTGTCCTGCAGCATTATGGATTTTTGATTTAAAGACTGATATATTGATTCAGAAAATTCACATTCAAGATAAATTTGCTCAAGACGAAAATAATTTAGGTTTATTGGTCAACCTAGTTGTGGAAACATCCGGCTCTGCATGTGAACAAACAACGGTAGTATCATCAAATTGAAGTTTTATTTATGTTCGCTATCACGTTCATCATTGGTAATTAATATTTCATTTTGATTGAATCGACAGTATCGAGGATGGGCAGTATAAAATATGATAATTTATTAATAAGCTTTGATGGTTTAATAAACTTTCAGTAGATTTATGTGGTGGCTCATATATAAATAACAATAATTTTTTTATATACTCGTAATCATAATTTGAAAGGTTTTTTACTAACGTGTAGAGAGAAATAGAGGCAGAGGGAGAGCGAGAGACAAAGGGAGACAGAGAGACAGAGAGAGAGAGAGAGAGAGAGAGAGAGAGACA
Organism: Sycobia sp. Sy_11; assembly: GCA_018907035.1. Classification (NCBI taxonomy): domain Eukaryota; kingdom Metazoa; phylum Arthropoda; class Insecta; order Hymenoptera; family Epichrysomallidae; genus Sycobia; species Sycobia sp. Sy_11. The sequence continues at coordinate 1,826,528 of JACCIC010000039.1, read as the reverse complement.
GAGTGTGTGTGTGTGTGTGAGAGAGAGTACCTATCTAATGCATTTTTCGGAAATAAATATCAGATCTTGTTCACTAACATTTAAATAGAAACTACCTGATTATTTCATTTTCTCGATTTATTTATTTATTATTTCTGTATTATTCTAATGATTTAATAATATGCAAATAGGTCTATATGGCAGATCCCGTAGGGAGTGGAATTGTAGTTTATAGATCTAAGCCGAATGATATCTATAGATATATAAATGAAGCTTTAAAACCAGAAGAGGAATATATTAATTTTTCTATCGAAGGAGAAAGTTTTACTCTGGCTTACGGTATTTACGGTATGGCCTTAACGCCACCACGAAATCCCCACGACGCTAGATTTTTAACTTTTTCACCATTAGCATCGCGTACGATTTATGTAATGAATACGCGAGGTTTACGAAACAAAATTATTGAAAAGAATGCGCAATTATACGTAAATAAGAATGTTATAATGAGTCAAGTCTCCGCCATGGCTTATTCCGACGAAGGAATATTGTTTTACGGATTGACCCAGGAATCTGCAATTGGATGTTGGAATCCTTACAGAAACTCAACAGACCAACCATTTGTAAGGAATTTTAGTTTATAAATACTAACTTTAGGTTAAGTTTATTGTTATAAATAATTATTTAATGATGGTTTAATCTTGAATTTGTGCCAGAGCCGCATCAATGCTTTTTATAGTACCATATGATGATTAGGTTTTTGTTTTCATGATGAGGAAGAAAATCTTTATGAACATATAAGGTACTCTTCCATAATTTGGTCTGCTACCTCTTTGTTGAATGCCACCTGATCGCTCTTGAAAGAAAGTAGCCATACATCGCTGTTTGTTGGACTCCGAATAGGAGATATTGAAGCCGGCTTTGCACCTGACTACTGAATCCACTGTTAGGCATTACCTCATCATGGGAGCCAAAGTAGCAATTAATCTTTGATCAGCTAAGGCTACATTCTTTCACCTAAGTCTTTTTTCAATAAAATTAGCGGCGTTAACCTCTATTTTTGAAACCTCTGTGACATCACCTGTTAAGTCGTCCACTGCTCACCTTCAAAGAATCTATGAATTGCCTTATCATTGATGGATCTATAAGTAGCTTCGTTCGGCTACCATTTCTATTTATCCTATAGCATGCACTATCACAGAATAGCTTATACTTCATTCTTCAAACAGCTTCGTCGAGGTCATCTAATTTTGTTTGACAGTTATGAATATTCTTATTTTGAAGAAGTAGCTTTCATATATAAATCCACTACTTTTTACCCAGACAAAATTACAGTCCCATTCATGGCGTATTACTGGAAATCAACAGACGTAGAAAAGACCAATTGCCGACGTGTCAATGTCATTACAATATCATGAAGTAAATTATTCGTATCGATAGGATTCCCTGACAATAAAAATGTTCACGTTCTTCTTGATACAGTTACAAGCAAGTAGATATCACCCTGTTCTTGATTATTTTGGCTTAAAAAATGCTAATCAATAACATGATACTCATCTAAGGCATTACGGAATTCAGCACAAGTTCAAGTCTCAGCAATATAGGATTTAGTTATATTTCTCATGTCATAGTAAAGAAAACACTTGAATGCTACTCTGTATTCGTTTGCTTTATATCCCCTGCATTTCACGCGGAAATCATGCATAACTCATATCGGGACACTATATGAATCTATAGTGAAAATATATTACAGTCAAAGTAATTATAACAAACTTTAATCTAGATTCTGGCTATTACATCAAAATCAGGCTTTATATAGTCAAAAACGTTCTCCGACTCTGAGGCTCGATTCGATTAATGTTCTATCTCAAGGCTACTATATTGACGATAACCACGTAGCTTACCTGTGAAATTGGAGTGTAGATTATCTTCTCATAATACATACGGGTATACACGCTTTCTTTAAGCCGACTTTTATAGCCCAGAATAGTCGTTCGGTCGAAAGACCCCCTGGACCACTTCTTCGGACTATCCAGCATTACGTGAACTATATTATGATACTCAAACGTGTATATGTCAACCATAAGGTGCTTCTTTTTGTGATAAAATGCGCACACTAAAAAAAGGTGTGGAATGCATCTCCTCGGGGGGCACTTCCATGATCGCAGGTCGAATATGATACTTTATCCAGATACCTGACTCTCAGAATGCCTTTGAAAGTCAGCTTTCTCACATTGCCACTCTGGCAAGGTAGTAATTAATCTTGCCATGCGACCTCTACTACCATGGATCTAACCGACTGATCCGACCATACGTCCATCGGCCATAGGAATCCTTCTCCCATCGATTCTACTATTCAATTATCGTAGCAGCTCTGGCCCGTTTTGCCACCTTCGTTCTGCCAAAAATATTTTTCTCTAGGTGGATAACCTTCTTTTCCTCTGCTCGGAGATCAATGGGAAGAACACATGCCATAACTAGCACCGTCGACTCAGAGACCGCAAGGTTGGAGTATACGATGCACAGTGTCCCTCTTCGCTGCTCTGCCGCCATTCTTATCCTACACTTCTGGGCTTTCAGTGCATCGACCCATATCGCCACATAACATGATGGTTTTAGCTACTTTTATGAGCACATGCCGCTTGTATAATATAATAATAATAATTTTTTTATAGAAGAAGAGAAAAATCTTTTATGGAACCCGGGGACCAGACCCCGGGTATGTAGGAATCACCTACACAAAGGCATACCCAAGAAAAAACTACCTCTCCCGTGCATTTCCTTGACTGCTGACGGCAGCTTTAAAGAGAGCTGCAAACCGCAGTCGGCAGGAATGCACCGAGGAAACCTGCACCAGGATGTTCGCCTTTGGGCACCACCAGATCTCGGCCAAAAAGAATAATCTAGGGAAGGTCCGCCTTCTATCACCTGAGGATATCTTCAGCGAAATCGGGAGCCGTTCCCCATGCCTCCTGACTGGACGGCATCAGGGAGACGATGTATTCCGGGGTGATACTTCCAGCATTTCCGGCCAACAGCTTCCTCTGCTGCTCCCACACACAAAAAATGAATGGTGGGCATTGTCTTTTGCGAATCCATTGTAAATACAACGGGTATCCGTAAATTTTCCTATCTTGTCCAAGTACGCGTGGAAGTACTCACGGACAATCAGCATCTAGGTGAGATAGTAATTTACCTGCGCTGTCGACCGAATGACGGGGCCACCTGATTTATAAGTCTAGTGGTCCACCTTCCGCGCGTATCCTGCTCCCACCTCTTCTGCCAGCAATCCAGGGAACGCTCCCTAGCTTGCTTTTTAGCTTTGGCCTGACGAAGTGTCTCCTTCGTCTGGTGAACGAACATCCACTTCTGGGCCAGAAGGTCTATCGGGATGACCCCGGTAATCACTAGAGAAGCCGCCTTCGAGACCATACGATATGAAACTGCTACACGAAGAGTGCATGTCGTCCGTACAACCGCCATGCGCCTGCGGTACTTTTCGTACTGGAGCACGTCGGTCCAAACTTTAGCTCCCTAAAGCATGACTGATTCAGCAGCTTGCAGTAGCAGCCGCCTGGTACAGGAGCATCGTCCTCGTACGTTAACCATGACCTCATAAAGGGTCGCCATCACCATCGCCGCCTTGTCCGCCTACCTCCGAATATATTTTCTGCTGTCACATCATTCACATATCCGAACAGCGAGCAGCCTTCCGGAATGTCCAATCGAAGGATCCCGTCAGAGGAAATATTCCATGAATCAAGCTTCAGGATCGAGCCTTGGGCCGCGGCCCACATTAGCTTCTTTTGCTTAGAGCCCTCTGCTATGTCATACAGAATGGATCTGCCCTTCAATTAATTTCCGATGATCTGAAGTAGGTACATAGGTACATCGAAATCCTTCTCAAATGCCCCAACACGTCTGTTCATCTAATCAAGTTGAAGGCGTTTTTGACATCAATCGACACAAAAAGACATCAAGTGTCACCAAAAAACCCGGGCCAGGAGAAGTGATATCCTCGCATCGTATTCCTGGCTGCCTCCACTACCTGCTGGATAGCATCTATAGTGGATCGCCCTTTCCGATTCCCTCCACTCTCTCAAGCTTTACACCCCAACAATAATGTGCTCCACTCTCTGGAGAATTTCCAGTAGGCATCACGTTCAAGGACGTTCTCGCCCATGCCGAACGACTGGCGCTGGCTATGCGCCCAGCCGCTCGTCTTGCAGTCAACGGGAGCTAAAGATGACTCAGCTCGTCCAGGCACACAACCTAAGGACTTGCCTTCCCACCTAGGATCTCCCTTTGGTAGGTTCGAGGCGTGCACCAGTCGGCAAGTGAGTTGGATCGTCTTTAGCTCCATTTGGAACCATTTCACCTCCAGAACAAAAGCCCAGAGGGAACGATCAGGCGGGAAAATTTGATCCGTATCAATTCATAAGCGACGCAAGCATCGTGGGCCCCCCATATAGATCAGAAAGAAGCCGGCCTTTTTCCATTTCACCCAAATCTAGAAAGCAGAGGCGTGGATGAAATAATATAATAATAATAATAATAATAATAATAATAATAATAATAATAATAATAACAACAATAACAATAACAATAATAATAATAATACTAACAATAATGATAATAATGGCAATGATAATAATAATAATAATAATAATAATAATAATAATAATAATAATAATATTTACCATTCCAATTGACCACTATTTATAGATAAGTTCTTAATCAATTATAGGTAAGTCTATTGACTGATTCGGAGAGGCTTCAATGTATTAGTTCCATGAAATTTGTTAAGGCGTCAGACTCAGACCAAGCCTATTTGCTTGTATTATCAAATAGATGTCAGAAAGCTTTTAAAGGTAGATTGGATTTCAACGACTACAATTTTCGAATTTTAAAATTTCCAATTACAAGCCTTGTCCAAAATACAGTGTGTGACCATATTTAATTGAAGGTTCTATAAGGAAACTATATTCTGGTTTTGAAATTCTAATTAATTCAGTGAAAAAAATTATCTGTAATGGGTTGAATAAATGATAGAGTATTTATTATTAGTTACTAAATTAAAAAATATTTGAGTAAATTTGAGTGAATAAATAGTAAACTTGTATAGCCTATTTTAAATAAAATAGATGTGCGGCCATCCGAAATTTCAATGTTTATATAGCCTAGAGATAAATATATGTGAGGAAAAATATCGTGTATTTTTGTAATACCAGTAATAACCAAATTGTTCTTTACATCATTACTCTTTTCTTATTTTTTTCTTGTCTGGAATATGATTAGCTGTGTTTCTACACGCAAATACTGCTTGTAGAGACTACATGGATAGAATAAAAAATATGTAGTTTAATGATAACTGTTTTATTGGAAATATTTGTTGTAAACTATATTATTCCCTTAACTATATTTGAAAGACTATATTTTTATGGTTTCTTCCATTTTAATGAAAATCCAGTTCCGGCCAAACTCAATTACGATATTTTGAATCAGCAGGTATTGTTACTTTTCACAAATCCATCCATGTCTTAAACCACCATAGGTATAGTGTAATTCTTTTATTCCTTGTCTGATCCAGACAAGTGACATTTCAATCTTTTTATTCTATATATAATGTAACTTTTTAAAGGCTCATATCAGAGTTAAGAATTCTTATTTGTTGCTATGATTTATGATATGATTTATCTTATGAGTTGCACTAAACAATTAAGTGGGTGTAAATACTGTGTATGGGCAGCGGCCCGGGGTGGTGCCGGTTAGTGGCGAAAATTATTATTTGACATGGCTGAAATAATGTCAAGGGAGGCGTCTTCAGCATATGGAGAAGCCTCCCAATCGCGAGTAACTCCACTTGTATCAAATGAATCACAGTTACAGAACAAAATTGTTGTTGAAAATTCTACTTGCGCAAGTAAAGCTTAAGAGAAAATATGTCTTAAAAATGATCAAACTTTAATAATGACATGTGTAGATGAGTTAACATTAACAGATTATATCGTAGGTATCGATAGGTAAAATTATAAAGTCAGAAAACATCCTCTGTGCTTCTAAAATATTAAAAAAAAGAGTATGTATCTACTTATCTAGTAAAAGTTTGATCGACAGATGAACAGAACAATATGAATTCATCATGATCAAAGAAAAGAAAATATTTATTTGGCCTCAAAATACGATAGAATTATACTTTCAAACGTGCCTCCTATAATTCCAAACAGTCTCTTTCAAAGCATACTTGACTTTCTTAAAATAAAAAGAAGTTCAAGAGTAACAAAAATGAAAGCAAATATAATTGATGCAGGGTATGAACACGATGGAAGCCAAAGGCATCAAGTATATGTAAAATCAGAAGATACGTCAAAAATGCCAAGTGTGTTACAAATAAATTATGAAGAAATTGATTTCACTATATATGCAAGTACAGATACAATCAAATGCTATAGATGTAAATTAGAAGGACATATTTCAAGAAATTATACAAATACAGAAGAGTTCACTCAGGCAAAGCAAGTAGAAAGTATAAAATCAACACAAGAAACAAAAAATTCGAGTATTAACCAGTTTAGTAATAATTTATATTCCCGTACACAAAAAGATAATTCAGGTGGTCAACAAATGATATTTAAAAGACCATTGTCCACCATCAGTGCGAAATCATACCTTTCACTAGAGAACATGCAAAAATATTGTAAAATATCGCAAATAAATAAGAAAAAAAAAACTCGAGTATAATCACGAACAAAAAATGACTCTCATCGAAAATGCATTACAAAAATATACCGAAGTTTTTAAAAATCAATACGAATCTGTTCTCTTGAGTTCCAATCAGTTTTTCAATTTTGTTAATCAAATATACAAAAATCTTAACATTATATATGAAATACAGAAAATTTCAAACAATAAAGCTGATTGAAATAATAAATAAAGTTTATCCACTAATTGTCGAAAGGTCGGTAAAAGCAAAACTTACAAGAATAAAAACTAAATTAACCACGGATAACGTTAATGAAATCAACAAACACAGTGAAAATGAGACTATTAGCGATTATGGTTATGATTTATTATAGAGCGAAGGGTATCCTCTCACAAGAACATTGGAACTCTATAATTTCTCACACGGATCACTCTAACACTAATGTACTTGTCGGAGATTTTAATTCTCATAATATTATATGGAATTGTTCAAAAACAGATTTGAATGACGAGAAACTTGCAAACAGCCTAGAGAAGTATCACTTGTTAAATAAATCCCTTGAATAGCAATCATTCAAATATTGATCTGGTATTCTCTACTCACAATATAGCCGACAAAATAAGTATACAAGTTCTCGATGATCCCCTTGGCTCCGATCATTTTCCTATTTCCTGCTCTATTAACCTCAATAAAAATAGTTATAAGAAAAAATCGTTTAAAATAAAACCACTTCGTACGCGTTCGGATTATTTTAAAATAGAATTAAACTTTAACCTCTCCACTTTTGTAACAGACGAATTTATAAGCTGGCCGCCAAATAAAAAATTATGAAATATTCACTAATGTTATAATAAAGTGTTTGATAAATAGTACACCTAAAAAGAAGAATATCGGTCTTTCGAAGTAGGAAAATCCCGTTCCATGGTGGGACAAGGAATGCAACAAAATAAAAAGACAAAGAAAGGCAAATTATAAAAAATGGAATTTCAGTAATGTCTTCAACGATCGTATAATGTATAATAAAATTAATTGTATTGCTTTAGACATTCAGAAATAAGAAGAAAAAAGATTTAAAGAATTTAGAGAATCGATAGATATCAACCCCAGCGGCTCATATGTTTGAAATCGATGTAAAATGTTGAAAGACAAGTGATTTACAGTACGAACATCAACAACAATTTACAAAATTCTGAATGTATAGAATTCATCCTAAATAGAATATGTCCCCCATGGTATGAATCTGATCCCGAATATCTGCCAATATGTGACGGTGACCAAATTGCGTTTTCCAATAACGATTTTCAACTTGGTGGAATCAATTCGGTATTAGATACGAAAAAAATAAATGAGCATCAGAAATATACGGTATTGACAATGAAACAATAAAAAATCTTAGCATACAGTATAAAGGAATTTTGTTGCATATCTTTAATAAAATGTATAAAAAACCGCTACCCTGATGCATGGACTAAATCATTCGTATTATTTATAGAAAAACCAAATAACAGAGGAGTCAGGCCAATTTTTTTAACGTCTAGTTTAGGCAAAATTTTCGAAGCACTTGTAAAAAACGAACTTCAATGGTACTGTGAATACTTTAAAATTTTACCTAGTAACCAAACTGGTTTTAGAAAAGGTCGCTCCTGCGCTGATAACTTAGTTGATTTTAAATTGAGAGCCGGCACTGCGTTATAAAATAAAAAAGATTTCATTGCTGTCTTTCTAGATGTAAGTTCTGCTTATGACAATGTACACAGTATTATACTACTGAATAAACTTGCTTCTATAAGCTGTTCCAAATTAAAGGTACAGTTTATTAAATTTCTAACTCATAGTAGGACCGTTTTTACTGATTTCCTGAAAGAGGAATTTCGATACAGTTCTGAAGGACTTCCCAAGGGGGGAGTCCTTAGCCCTTTGCTTTACACTCTTTACGTTAAAGATATAACGGTAGGAATTCCAAGAAGCAGCATTCCAACAGGTCTAGTCATACCAAATTATGCATCTATTTTTATTGTTGAATGCATGGCTATCCTAAGAGCCTTAAAGTTACTAAACAAAGCGACTATACAAATTTCTCAATAATAACTGATTCACTAAGCGCACTTCAAAAGTTGAAATCAGTAAAAATAAATATAAATACAAATTATTACATTATTAAAATCAAACAATTGTATAATAATATAATCACAACGAATGTTAATAAAGAAGTAAACTTTACGTGGTGCCCTGCCCCCATAGGTAGTATGGGAAATAAAGCTGCACACTGTCTTGTGAAATCATTTGTATTAAAAATTCCCTCAAAGACATGCGTGGTAACATTTACAGATTTTTTTGAAGATTTAAAAAAAAATCATATGAAAACACAAATAATGGCTGTTTAAACTAAGGATTGCTCAAAGGTTCTAAATACTTCAAATTGTACTTCAACCATTCTCATAAAGTGTGGTTTCAAAATTTAAAATTTACATGCAACAGTATAGTTACCTAAACAGGTGCAGATCAAACCATTATAATTTAGTAGCTTCATTATTCAAAATAGGCATTGTGGGTCAATCGATCTCCGCACAGCGAGGAATACGAAGAAGATCTAAATCATGTGTTATGGCAGTGTCCAATGTATGAAGCTATGTAAGGAAACAGCAGCATTACCACTAAATCTCGAAAATTTATTCTACTTTCTAAATGGAAAATCGAGCGTGCATATTGTAAATTCTTCGATAATATCAACCGACCTATATAAATTCTGTAAAATGTACAATATGGAAAATTAAATGTTTATTCAATAATAAAGGTAAAGCAGAAATAAGACTCACAGGAGTCTTGAAATGCTATATATAAAAAAACAATTAATTCATCGAGAGATAAGAAGAAAAACAGATTCCCGAACTCCGTAAGCACATCATGAGGGATAATATTCTTAAAGCATCATGTTGATTTTGTTAGACCGAAATTTTTTGTCTCCCATTGGTAGATTATTCCGTCTGGAATATTACAGAGTTATTCAGATTCAATAGGATAAGGATGATAGATTTTTCTCCTATTTTTTGAGTAGCTTCTAAATAATAGCTCAATTCTACGCTGTTGCACGCGTTATAATTTACTTGGCTGCAATCCATATAGAATCGCATCTGCTTATTTAGCATTGTCGTTAGAATCCTATTCTAAAACAATCATAGAGGATAAAGGATTCAACAACTTTATTTCGCACAATTTTTCCTTAATCGTAGCCATCTTAAAGACAGAATATCAGTACCAGTGTTTTTAAAACGTTGTTTCTGGTGTAGCTCAATATCATAACTGCATATACCGTTTATTTATCATTTTTCTCCAAGTTGCTAATGCACAAATTTTTGCAGGATTAAGTGTTATAACAGTAGAGAGCATAGCTCTGCTTGTCATTCCGTGAGAAGTGTCGGTGATGTAGATGCTTTCTTACCTTTGGTGAATGCATATTTAGCAATAGTTTAGCTATCAAAGTATCTTTAACTTTTCAGTTATCAAAAACTGTTGCCAAGTCACAATGTTTCAACAATATGAACTGTACAATTGGATGACTTTGAAACTGTATGCTTTCAGCCCGGTAGTATTATTAGAAAAAGAATTCAAGCATTCTACAAGTAAATTAAAAACAATGCAAATATTGTCTCAAAATTATTTATTTATAAATATTTTTCCTAAAGAAGTGACTCTAAAAGTAATAGAAGCAAGAGGTATTTACCATAAAAATTCACTAAGTATAGAATAATTTTACATTCAATTTGTTGTTCCTGTATTAAGCCAAAAGAAGGAATATAACAGTAAAAATTATATATCTAATAACCTTCAATTTGATTTTAAAATGTATTATTACACGTTAAATCAAACACTTCGTTAACACGACAAATGTGATCTCAAGATTGCTTTGACAATGAGATGTTTTAGTTAAATCTACAAATAATGTTAGATTTCTTCTCCCAAGTTATTAAAATTATTGTGTTGTGAGATTGCTTTTTTTACTGGTTTTTCGATATTTATAAAGGTTTCTATATGTATTCTCAATACAATATATTAAATTGAGAAATAAAAATCCATGTTTAATTCATACAACTAATAATTCTACTTTTTTTAGTTTCAATTGATTTAAAGCGAATTCGGGAAATTGTTTTATCTGCTTTGTATGCAATAAATAAAATTGAGAGAATAAATATTTTGAAAGCTCTTTATTAAAATATCTTGATGGACGTCTGACAAATATATTTTTACCGCCAATGTGATCGACTTACACCGATAAAACAATATATTCATTTATCATTTGTTGTATTAGTTCCAAATACAAACTGTAATTTATTTTCTTTAATCCTTATCAAAATTTCATCCTTAGTAGTGTTGAGAATGATAGAATTTTTTCCTTATACAAAAATATGTAAATCCCCTTATGAATTTTAGTATTTTTCAAATGATTAGGTTAATCTTTTATTATAACCTAATATGTAAATTTTATTGCATTACATAAGAATCCTTTTTAATATAATACAAAATTAGCAAATATATTATAGTACATTGTTTAATTTAGATATAAATGATTGCTGGAACGTCGACAATTCTTTGAACGTGTTTTCAATTAAATAATCAACACTATTAAAAATGAAAGTCTTAGTCTTAATTTTTTCGATTATATGTATAACGTACGCTGCACCAAAAGGCAAAACGCTATTTAAATGGAAATATTTAAGTTATGTTTGGGAATCAGCCGAGAAAAAAAATTATTTTATGACATACGATAAATATGATCCGAAGAAGATAATTCCAATTGATGTTGATCAATGGTCAGGTAAATAACTATTGTTTGCGTTTCATGCACTAATTATTAATTTTCAGAATTATTGAGTTTCATAAAACCTGTTTTATAATAACGCTGCTCTGTATACTCGAAAATAATATATTCTATATATTTCTCCAAATCTGTAATAAATTTAATTAAGTAAACTATTAATTCCGAAAGTAACAAGATTGCAGGAGTTAATGTATGTAATCTAGAAATAATGTAAAATATGTAAAACTGTAGAAACAATGTAAACATTGATCCTAGTCAGATTTTTTAAGCGATTTCAGGATTGTATAATGTCATTATATACTCTATATTAAAATGTGAAAATTGTGAAACCCAATCTAAAAAATATCAGCTTCTAAGAAATGAAGAAACATATATTTTCAATAATTGTAGTTTCCTAAGGCAAGTCTTTTTGAATGTAAAAATTAAACACCAAGAATTGAATTTCAATTTGAATACATATCTTGCGGTAAGATATTTAAATATCATCTGACCTTTCGAATATGTATATAATCTCTGGCTCTATCTATATACATACTAGGAATATTTTATAAAGTACAATTGATGTCTGAGGAAGGCAGAGCAATGTATTATATGTTTTATTACAGCAATGTATGTTTGAAAAATCTAATAAAGATACAATTTATTCTAACACTGTAAGTGTCAAAATGGGACGTGTTTTTCCATCCTGTAAAAGATGTTATTTTTGAAAATTGAATTTAAGAACCCTGACATTGTCTTAAAGAAAGTAAACAAATTCATTATCTTGAGCATACATACTCTAATTATCGCAGGCCTTATTCAATTTCAACATACGATTCGTGATAGAATAAAATAATATTTTATTATTATTATATATATATGTATATATATATGTGTGTGTGTGTGTGTGTGTGTGTGTGTGTGTGTGTGTGTGTGTGTGTGTGTGTGTGTGTGTGTGTGTGTTAATTACCCGTAAGCTGGTTAATAAATATCGATTTAAATAAATAATAAATATAAATAAATAATTAATACATAGTAAAGTATTTTTTACATAGATATTATAGAACTGTTTAATATATCGGAAAAAGTATTATCTCCGACAAAGCGGAGACGGAGGATGCTAATATATATGTATATATATGTATATATACATATATACATGTGTTATAATTACTTTTAATTTAATGAACTATATATTTTTGATTACAGTGTTCTTTTAAATGTATTAATATCACATACAGGCTAACATACGTATTTTTATCGCATTACTACTTGATACATTCATACATGTACTAGCATCCCACCTCTCAGCTTCGCCCGAGATAATAATTTAACCGATTTCTTAAACAAAAGTTATAAAAGTTTGAGTAGTGTCACATTAACCTGAAGAACAAAAATGATAATAACGATTTAAATCACACCTTCTTAAGACTACTAATCCCTAAGTTCAATATGACCATTCAAATAAGCTATCCCAATATTAATACTTTAATTTGAATACTTTGAGTTGATATTCTACATAATTCAAGACACCTCTAATGGCCGCTGGCGCATCTGACTGCTAAGACGTTAACTGAGCTCTTAATTTATTGATGGACATAAAATGATTTACAATAGAAAAATAGTTTATGTCCTTCTGAAGATAATATAGGATATATATATATATATATATATATATATATATATATATATCGAATTTTAGAGCAATTGCTTCAGTAGCTTTTTGGTTTAACGTGTACAAACAAAAACACGCTTTGTCATTAGAAATTAGTATGATATGATATGATATGATGATATGATATAATGATATGATATGATATACGAGATTAGACAAAAATTAAGTTACATCGCTGCAATCTCCTTCAAAGTAGACCCTCCCGCATCTATACACTTATTCCAGTGAGTTTTCCAATTTTCCTAACAATTCTGGAACACATCTTGTGGGACCTCTCCGAGTACCCTCGTCACAGATTCTTGGATGATGTCAACGGAGCAAAAATGTCGACCTTTGACGAATTTTTTCAAATGGGGGAATCGGAAAAAGTCGCAGGGTGACATGTCCGGTGAATAGGGCAGTTGTGGTAACGTTGCAATGCTGTTAGACGCCAAAAACTAAGATAAAGAACGCATTGTCATGATGCAGAACCCAAGTCTTCGCGATCTTTGGACGCACTCTGAGCACTCTTTTTCGTAATTTTTCGAGCACATTGCAGTAAAATACTTGATTTACTGTTGGTCCAGGTGGTATAAACTCTTTGTGAACCACCCTTTTGCTGTCCAAGAAGTAAATGAACTAACTTTCATCACCAGTAATAATTGGATCGAGAAGAGTAGGATCACTTTCAACCTGCTCAAGATAATCTTGAACGATGTTCATTCGGTGGGCATTTTGCATGATCGTACAAGGGTCGACAAGGTCTCAATAGAGAGAGAGTAGAGATTTACTATTACGGTGATGGTGTTACAGATTTGCAGTGTTAGCACACGCCGAGAAATAAAATCGGCCGCATTACTTAATTGCCTGACCTCGTATGTAATCGAAGTCATGTAAAAAAGTTAAGAATTTAGCTGTGTTAAATACTAACTGATGTGATTTTTACATGTTCATGCGGAATTCTGCGGAAAAAGTGGTCTTCCCTTAATCCGCAGATAAATAGCTAATGTATTACGTTTTATTTTATAAGATCTTCACGTAACATAGAAATAATCTAAGTTGTCAACATTACATTTATCTATTAATACCAATTTATGATTTATCTATTATCTAAGTTATAATAAAAATAAAAGAAAATAATTTTCTCAAATACGTGTAACGTTATAGCAAACTTTACAAATAATTAATGTACCAAATTATAAGAAAATTATTATTAGAAGTTGAATGAACGTAGCAATAAACAATTATACATTTCCTATTCATGTAGAACGCCCACTTGTACACGGTAAACGAAAATTGTAAATAAATGTCTTCTAAATGCTGTAAAAGAGATTTTAATATCAGGTTATTCTGGCGGATAATAGATATCATATTTTAAATAATACATATTTTAAATTCGACCAACGTCGAGAAATCCATTGAATGAGCATAAAAGTATTTTGGAAACTGTAAAATTATATAGGTATTAAGATATAATAACGACACACAAAGTATGATGATTATGATTTGGGGGAAAGCCCTAAGGGATAAAAGGTTACCTAACCCAGGTAGCAAATCGAAGTATTTTGTAAGCCGAGGTACAAGATCTCGAGTAGTTTTAGCATCAACTTGATAGCGTATGCATCGAGCAATAGCTATTGCAAAATTATATCCCTTTCTCTTTCATGAATCTAAACACTTACTTAAGCGGGAATTATAACATAATGTGATCGTGTTTTTATTCTGTGTAATCACATTCGTCTTTGAATATAACAAAACACACAAAGTCAATTTCAAATAGAGAATTCTGGGAAATAACTTTAATGTTGCTATGATGTATGTTTTGATTTTGCATACGAAAGTACTTATAAAGAAGCATCCTGTTTGACATTTGGAGTAATTTATTTCATACTTTATGAGCATTATAATACCAACTGTTATTTCTACTTTCTTCACACTATTATATTAAATTTATTCTAAGTGCTAATTAAAAATAATAGTATTTTAAAGCTGTTCTCCAATGACATTCAAAAGTCACTTGTAAGATAAAATCCGATTTCACAATCTGATTTCAGGGGAAATCGCAGAAAAACATATATTGTAAAAAAAATGTAAAAATGTATATCTGTACATTTCGGTCATTTATAAGTTATTATAGATCCTACGATTTGAGTGCTCGTGCAATATATGTATAGGTCTGTAGTTTTATGTATCAGAATATATTCTTACTGCGCTCGAGTATTATTTATTTATCGTCTATGTAATTATTATAGCCAAGAATATACAGTTTCATTTTTTATTTTTCATATAAATGCTTAGATCTTATTTATTAATAAAAAAAAATTATTTTATAAACCAATCGAATTCAGAAGATGGGCGGATATTTGTCACAGCTGCAAAAGATCTGGGAGTTCCTGCCAGTGTACATGTAGTAAGCAAAAGTATGGGTAAATCAGGACCGCTTTTAAATCCATATCCAAGTTGGGATTATTATTATAAACAAGATGACCCTTGTGAAACAATTGTCAGTGTACATAGAATTGCTGTAAGAATTTTTTGATTTCATAGATACAATCGATCTATACAAGCCTAATATAATAAAGTATTATGAATTTTATAGATCGATGAATGTAGCCGTCTTTGGATGTTAGATACAGGTGTACTAGGCACTGCTCGTATCTGTCCTGCAGCATTATGGATTTTTGATTTAACGACTGATACATTGATTCAGAAAATTCACATTCAAGATAAATTTGCTCAAGACGAAAATAATTTAGGTTTATTGGTCAACCTAGTTGTCGAAACAGACGGCTCTGCATGTGAACAAACAACGGTAGTATCGTCAAAATTAATTATAATAACAATAACATATAAATAACAATAATTTTTTATATGCCCGTAATCAAATGTTGTTCATTAACATTTGAATAGAAACTACCTCATTATTTCATTTTTTGGATTTATATATTTAGTATTTCTCTATTTATTATTTTAATGCTTTAATAATCTGCAAATAGGTCTACATGGCAGATCCCGTAGGAAATGGAATTGTAGTTTACCGATCTAAACCCAATGATATCTATAGACATACCAATGAAGCTTTAAAACCGGAAGAGGAATATATTAATTTTTCGATTCAAGGAGAAAGTTTCACTCTAGCTTATGGTATTTATGGTATGGCCTTAACGCCTGCGTCCCATCCCGACAACGCTAAATTTTTAACTTTTTCACCATTAGCATCGCGTACAATTTATGTAATGAATGCGCGCGTTTTACGAAACAAAGTTATAGAAAAGAATGCACAATTATACGTACATAACAATGTTCTAATAAGTCAAGTCTCCGCGATGGCTTATTCGGACGAAGGAATATTGTTTTACGGATTAACCCATGAATCTACAATTGGATGTTGGAATCCTTACAGAAACTCAACAGACGCACCATTTGTAAGAAATTCTAGTTAATAAATACTAAGTTTAGAATAAGTTTATTGTTATAAATAATTATTTAAATATTATCTAACTTTCATTTCGCGCCAGGACCGTATCAAAGCTTTGCAAAGTAATATGAGATGGAGTTGAAAAATGTCACATGCGCAGAAGATACTTAATCCAGACTTAGATCCAGACGAATTGGATTTGAACTATTAGTTCTCGTTTTGAATTGCTTTAAACTCGCCCTTTACACATGAGAGATTTAATACGAATCGCAACTGATAAATAAAAATAAATCAATTCTACGCATGCAATATTTGTCAAGACCATCTCGGACGCTTGTCTTGATATTATTTGAGTATACGTCAATATATTCTTCAATTTTATTATTGTCATAAATCAATAGATAATCATAATAATCAATTATAGGTTAGTCTATTGTATGACCCGGAGAGGCTTCAGTTCATTAGTTCAATGAAGTTTGTGAAAGCGTCAGGCTCAGACCCAGCTCATTTGCTTATATTATCAAACAGATTACAAAAATCTCTTACAGGTACATTGAATATCAAAGACTACAACTTTCGCATCTTAAAATTGCCAATAGCAAGTCTTATTACAAACACAGCTTGCAACCATATTTAACTAAAGCTTTTGTAAGTAAACTATATTGTGTATGAAAGATTCATTTAGTTTTAATTTACTGAGTGTAAAATTTATCTGTAATATGTTTATTCAATTACACCATAATTATTAATATTTAATAAATACAACAAATATTTGAATTTAATAATAAAAATAATATTCAGCGAATATACTAACTTATATTTGATTTAACGATTAATATATAGTTTATAATCATATGGTATCAATATTAATATACTTTCTGTAAAATTTAAGCAACAGATGATAATAAATTATAAAAATTTTATATATATTAAGTAGTATTATCAATCAATATATTCTAACGATATAAAGCGAATTAATCTATTAAGATTAGAAAGCTTAATAAAAAAAAATATATATTTTTTCTATGTCTAAAAATTCCAGCGTCTTTATTATTGTGTAATATAAAATTTGACTGAAGGTATTCTTTATTTTTTGAAGGATTCTTCAAGAAAAGTTTTTTCTCTATAGAATACAAAGATTTAGAATAGGTTATAATAAAGTTAAAAGAAAATAATTTCCTGAAATATATCCTATGTCATAGAAAACTCCACATGTATATAATAATTAATGTACTGAATTATAAGAAAAGCATATATATAAGTATAACTAAGAATTTTGGAAAATACCTATAGTATTATGATGGCGTATGTTTTGATTTTATATATGCATGTCGCTCATAAAGAAGCATTCTGTTTGATGTATAGAGATATTAATTTAATCTTTGATAGCTATGATAATACCCACTATTAAGTCTAATTTTTTTCGGAATACTATATTTAGTTCATTATTAGTGCTAGTGACAAATAATAGTATTTTAAAATTGGACTTCAATAACGTTCAAAGGTCATTTGTAAAATTAATTATGAGCTTTCAATATGATACCAGTGAAAATTGCAGAAAAATAATACATTGTCACATACTATTGTCCCATACGAGGGCGCTTTTTTTCTCAAAAAAAGGCACCAAAAATGGAATGGCAAAGTTACAAAATTAAACAATGTCAAATCTCCCCCCATGTGTGAGTCATGCTTAGATAGAGGGAGCAGGTCTAATATCTAAAGGTCCAGATGATACTCGCTCCGAAATAAATTGCCCTAACATAAAATCTAATTCGTTGGATTTGAGAAAAATATAATATTATCAATTTTCTCTTAAGGTTATTCCTGCAATTTATTTGAATTTCATAACATTAAATTAAATGATTTCCTCTTATTTGGAAATTGATAAAGTATGTTAAGAAGAGATGAATAATCATTTGAAGATTATAAGTTTGTTAATAATCTAATCTTAATAAATGTAAAATTAAAAAAAAATTAAATAAATTTAAAAAAATTTTAAGAAATTTAGCATAATAAATAGAATTTAAAATTAAAACGAATTACAAAAAAGATATAGGTAATTTTTAATACTTAAAAAACATTATGAGAATTTTTAAAATAAATTTCATATAGAATATAAATCTTATTTTATTTTACAATCTCAAATACCTAACTCAAAGTGTAAAAAAATGGTCGAATCCGCGGTCGGAGTGCGCATATAAGTCGAAACATCGTAAGTGTCAGATGTTACGCAGGCACAGAAAACTGAGAATCCAAATTGTGTTTGGTGGAAGAAGTAAGGATCGCTTTGAGATGGCTCTGAGCAACATTAACGTGGGAAAACTAGGTAGAGCGAATAAAATGATCATAATTACTATAAGACATTGGCTTGCACTACGTAAATACATTCCGATGAGCGGCTTCCATGTCCATGATAATGAGATAGCGCTTTAAATACCATCTACCTGCTGTCTGGCGTATGCGATATTTACCTTCGACTGTAGCTTTCTGAATGCAAAAAATACTCACATCCAATAGTATACGTTCTGCGATCTTAGTGACATTTAGGGTCGCTGAATCGATCTTCTCTATGGGACAATAGTGGGAAATCGAATAAGCATTTCAACTCAGTTCCGAAGCAACGTCGAACTGTTAAATTAAATCTCAGCACAAACTGTTACAAAATCAAGATCGATGTCCAAACATCCTCTTCCGACACGTCTAGGGATAGAAATCACAATTGACAGTACCATAAGGACAGCGCAATCGGAGTAACGAACAATTACATCATACAAGTCTGCGATAACGCCTACGATATAGAATCCGGGGGCAATATCTTACTTCACTTCATTGCAAGCTCGGTCGGATGGAATTCGCAGTGTTATTAGAAAGAGAGTTTAAGCATTCTACGAGTAGATTGAAAACAATGCGAATATCATTTGAAAATGATTTATTTATAAATACTATCCATAACAAAATGACTCTAAAAGTATTCCAGATCAAGAAGCAAGAGGAATTCACCATACAATTCCATTAAGTACAGCTTAATTATACATTCAATTTCTTGCCCCTGTGTTAAGCCAAAAGAAGGAATATGAGAATAAAAATTACTTTTCTAATAACCTTTCAATTGAATTTGTAATCTATTATACCACGTTAAACGAAATATTTCCATAACACGACAAATGTGATCTCAAAATTCGCTTTGTCAATAAGGTTTTTTAGTCAAATGTACAAATAATGTTAGATTTCTTCTCGCAAGTTATTAAAATTATTGTGTTGTGAGATTGCTTTTTTCACTGGTTTTTTGATATTTATAAAGGTTTGAATATTTATCCTCAATACAATATATTAAATTGAAAAATAAAAGTCAATGTTTAATTCATACAACTAATAATTCTACTTTTTCTCAGTTTTAATTGTTGTAAAGCGTATTCGGAAAACTGTTGTTTCTGCTTTGTATGCAATAAATAAAATTGAGGGAACAAATATTTTGAAAGAATTTTGATCTTTATTTGAAATATCTTGATGAACATCTGACAAATATATTTTTACCTCTAATGTGATCTACATATATAGATAAAAGAATATATTCACTTATCATTAGTTATTATTAAGAATATAATTTTAGTTTAAAATACAATTTTTCTGACAAATATTAAAAGAGTTTAGTAGTTCCGAATACAAACTGTAATTCATTTCCATTAATCCTTATCAAAATTTCATTGGCAGTATTGTCGAAAATGAAAGAATTTTCCTTATAAAAATATGTAGTAGATATCACCTTATAAATTTTATATTTTTTAAATAATTAGTTTAATATTATAATGTAGCCGAATGTGTTAATTTTATTACATGCCATAAGAATAGTTTTTCAAAATAAAAAAAATTAGTTAGTACGTTATAGTACTTTATTTAATTCAGATATAAATGATTACAGTAACATCCAGAATTCTTTGAACGTATACTCTATTAAACATCTTAGAAATCATAATAAATTCACGATTGAGCAATTATAATTTCATCAAAGATTAAATAGAGACAAAACAAATATATATTGGCCTTATGATATGTTAATGTTTTCATGTATATATAAAAAATATCTGAGAAAAAAATATTTCAGCTTCTCTCTCTCTCTAATATTTTAAATATAATGTAATTTTTTGGTCGTATAACAGTATATTGCGCTTGTCGAACGAGCTGTAGTATTACACGAAATATTAGATGCGCAATACTATTAAAAATGAAACTGCTAGCCTTAGTTTTGTCGATTATATGTATAACTTACGCTGCACCGTACGGTGAAACACTATTTAAATGGAAATATATAAGTTATGATTGGGAATCAACAGAGCAAAAAAATTATTTCACGACATACGATAAATATGATCCGAAGAAGATAATTCCAATTGATGTTGATCAATGGTCAGGTAAATAACTATTATTAACGTTTAATGCACAAGCTATTATTTTTTAGAATGATTGAATTTTATAAAACATGTTGTATAATAACGCTGATCTTTCTACTCGAAAAATAATCTATTCTTTAAATTTTTTCGAATCTTTAATAAATTTACTTAAGTAAACTACTACTTTCGCAAAGAACAAAATTGCAATTAATGTATGTAATCTAGAAATAATGTAAAATATGTAAAACTGTAGAAAAATTGTATATATTTATACCAGTCAGATTTCTTAAGCAATTTCAGGATTTTATGCCTCCATGGAATAAGAAGATCGAAGCTTATAACCACAATTTTATAATGTGTCCTTTATTAAAATGTTAAAATCGTCAAACCCAATCTAAAAAATATCAGCTTCTAGGAAATGAAGAAAAACATATTCTTAACATTTCTAGTTTCCTTATACATCTTGCCTTTTTGAAGCTAAAAAGTAAAACTGAAGAATTTAATTACCTTTGAGTTTGAAAATATATCTTGCCGTAAGATCTTTAAATATCACCTGAACTTTTCGAATATCTGTATTATCTTTGGTTCCACGATAGGCCTTATCAAATTTCAATATATGTTTGGTCATAAAATATTATGCTATTATATATATTAAATACCGGGAAGCATATATTTTTGTTTTACTGCATGTTAGATATTCTTAGAATTTATAAACAAACATATAAGATTTTTTTAAATTTTTTACAACCAATATATTTCAATAACAAGTATTAGGTAAAAATTTTATCAACATGATCTAATTTTCCTATTTTGTGAAAGGATATGGGTCAATCACAAATAAAACAAACACAACAATTGAGCCAATGAATATATAGTTTACTGATTCTGTGAGGAAAAACACTTTATAGGCATACAAACCCCATGAAACATACGAATAATAGATTGTAGATTGTAGATATAATAATCGATAAATAATCGTTATATTATTTGTAGCTAACTCGCTATGATTATATTTCAAAGATGTCAATAATTATTTTATTGTACAATTTTACAACCCAATAGAACGAAATTAATATTAATGTTGAATATTCTATGTAATATAGACTTAATCAATGCTACGTATGTGGTTCAGTCTTATATTATTATGGTTGTGTATTAGAAAATTCTATGTAATATAGACTTAATCAATACCACGTATGTGGTTGAGTCTTATATTATTATAGTTGTAGTCTAGGCGAATTAGGGTTCTGATTCAACGTTTTCTCCAACGCCTATTTTTTTGCATTAAATGATAGATGAGGATGTGTAGAATAAAACCCTAAATTGTCGGAATCGTAACCCATCGGCGACGTATTTATTTATTGCAAAATAATAAAAAAATGCTCTTTTTTTACTGTTTGTTCAATAGTTTATATAACAATGCTCTAATCGAAACATGTTTCGTATAAAAGTTGTGCAGAAGATAATTCTGAACAAAACTACGTATATTAAAAAAAAAAAGTTGATTTTTCTATTGTTAAATAAACAATGAAAATGGAAAAATTTTCGATATTTAAAGAGCTATACAATTTGTTTAAACAATTGAAATTCAATAATAATGGCGCAAATAGATGTATTTCCATCTACTTATACTATATTTCAAATTACAAAGTATACTTTCAATATGGCGACCAGTTGCAAAAATTATATTGTATTGCAACATAACCATTGCGAAGTCGCTAAGGCTGGAAATTTTTTAATGGAATAAAATGAAATCATTAGAGGATATTAATAGTAATCAAAGCTGAAAAGACCAGATTTTTAAACTAAATATTTATATTAGAAGAAACATCTATTTGCGCCATTATTATTGAATTTCAATTGTTTCAACAAATTGTATAGCTCTTTAAATATCGAAAATTTTTCCATTTTCATTGTTTATTTAACAATAGAAAAATCGATTTTCTTTTTTTAATATACCTAGTTTTGTTCAGAATTATCTCCTGCACAACTTTTATACGAAACATTTTTCGATTAGAGCAATATTATTTAAACTATTGAAGAAAAAGTAAAAAAAAGAGCATTTTTTGCTACTTTGTAATAAATAAATACATCGCCGATGGGTTACGATTCCGACAATTTAGGGTCTTATTCTACACATCCTCATCCATCATTTAATACAAAAAATAGGCGTTGGAGAAAATGTCGGTAAGTCGTCCATTTTTGACCTAATTCGCCTGGACTATTGTGTATTATAAACTTCACGCGTAGAAAAATCGATTTATGACCGCTCTACAAATTCGTTCGCTCTCAATGATGGACCTCTACCAACTGATTCCTAATTTCAAACTTTTCCATCGTTACAATAGTGCTCGCCGCTTTTCTCGCCCGAGCAGTTGACATGATACCTATATGTAAACAAACAATCTTACTAAATGAGAACTCAAATTTCCGTTTACGGAATAACAAGAATTGAGCTTGTCATATGAATATTTAAATTATTTCCGAATAAATTCATACCTAAATATTCTCAAGTAAATGAAAATCATTTGAATAATTTTTTAGTAGTATTATTAAATTAAAATTTATTTAAATCTATTTCGCGCGAACGTAACGTGGCATGGAAACGACCATATATTGCAGGTAGCTGTTATTCAATATAATAGCAGTTGTAAGTTTATTTGAATAAATAAATTTGATTTCAAAAAATGTATTAAACAATTTATGCATCCAAATTTATCATATATATGAAGCTTAGAGTAGGATAGAAACACTATAGAATTTGAGGTAATTGGTAATACTATCGAGATGAACAATTCGTCGCATAGATATCGATACACACATGAGAATCTAATGACAGAGATGATTATACGTAACAAATCACTATGTGACATACGTATTACGGAATTTCTTCTCTCAGATATGGAATTAATTATAATATACTTGCCTATTATATACATAGTATACTCACTAGTTATACTGCCTGTATCATTTATTAAATACAATTCTGTAATTTCCGGTCATTTATAAGGTATTATAGAACCTACGATTTGAGTGCCAGTGTATTATATGTATAGGCCTGCAGTTTTAATGTATCAGGATATTATTTTATTATCTTGATATACTTACTGCACTCGAATATTATTTATTTATCGTCTATGTAATTATTAAAGCCAAGAATATAGTATATATTTTCATTTTTTATTTTTCATATAAATACTTAGATCTTATTTATTAATAAGAAATATTATTTTACAAACTATCCGAGTTCAGAAGATGGGCGGATATTTGTCACAGCTGCGAAAGATCTTGGAGTTCCTGCCAGTGTACATGTAATAAGCAAAGTTATGGGTAAATCAGGACCGCTTTTAAATCCATATCCAAGTTGGGATTATTATTATAATCAAGATGACCCTTGTGAAACAATTGTCAGTGTACATAGAATTGCTGTAAGAATTTTTTGATTTCATAGATACAATCGATCTATACAAGCATATTGTAATAAAGTATTATGAATTTTATAGATCGACGAATGTAGCCGTCTTTGGATGTTAGATACAGGTGTACTAGGCACTGCTCGTATCTGTCCTGCAGCATTATGGATTTTTGATTTAACGACTGATACATTGATTCAGAAAATTCACATTCAAGATAAATTTGCTCAAGACGAAAATAATTTAGGTTTATTGGTCAACCTAGTTGTCGAAACATCCGGCTCTGCATGTGAACAAACAACGGTAGTATCATCAATATTAATTATAATAACAATAACATATAAATAACAATAATTTTTATATGCCCGTAATCAAATGTTGTTCACTAACGTTCGAATAGAAACTACCTCATTATTTCATTTTTTGGATTTATATATTTAGTATTTATATATTTCTCTATTTATTATTCTAATGCTTTAATAATCTGCAAATAGGTCTACATGGCAGATCCCGTAGGAAATGGAATTGTAGTTTACAGATCTAAACCCAATGATATATATAGGTATATAAATGATGCTTTAAAACCAGAAGAACAATATATTAATTTTTCTATCGAAGGAGAAAGTTTTACTCTGGCTTACGGTATTTATGGTATGGCCTTAACGCCTGCGCGCAATCCCGACGACGTTAGATTTTTAACTTTTTCACCATTAGCATCGCGTACAATTTATGTAATGAATACGCGAGGTTTACGAAACAAAGTTATTGAAAAGAATGCACAACTACACGTTAATGAGAATGCTGTAAGGAGTCAAGTCTCCGCGATGGCTTATTCGGACGAAGGAATATTGTTTTACGGATTGACCCATGAATCTGCAATTGGATGTTGGAATCCTTACAGAAACTCAACAGACCAACCATTTGTAAGGAATTTCAGATTATAAATACTAAGTTTAGAATAAGTTTATTGTTATAAATAATTATTTAAATATTATCTAACTTTCTTTTCGCGTCAGAACCGTCTCAATGCTTTGAAGAGTAATATGAGATGGAACTGAGAAATCTCACATGTGCAGAAAACACTTTGGTCAATTATCTTTTAACTATTGTATTATTTCTCGTTTTGAATTACTTGAAATTTCGTCCTTTGCATATGGAAGATTCAACACTAATCTCAACTGACAAATGGAAATAAACCAATTGATTCGTTTTTGCGCATGCAATATTTCTCAGTATCATCTCGTGATGCTTGTCTCGATATGATTTGAGTATACTACTTGAATATACAAGTACTATATTTTCCCATTGTTTTCTCGAGATTTTATCAGGATATATAGCATATTCTTATATAGCATATTCTTCAATTTTATTATTGTCATAAATCAATAGATAATCATAATAATCAATTATAGGTAAGTCTATTGAATGGCCCGGAGAGGCTTCAGTTCATTAGTTCAATGAAGTTTGTGAAAGCGTCAGGCTCAGACCCAGCTCATTTGCTTATATTATCAAACAGATTACAAAAATCTCTTACAGGTACATTGAATATCAAAGACTACAACTTTCGCATCTTAAAATTTCCAATAGCAAGTCTTACTAGAAATACAGATTGCGATCATATTTAATTAAAGGTTCTGTAAGTAAACTATATTGTGAATGAAATATTCATGTAGATTTAATTTACTGAATGTAAAATTTATCTGTAATATGTTTATTCAATTACACCATAATTATTATTATTTAATAAATACAACAAATATTTGAATTTAATAATAAAAATAATATTCAGTGAATATTTATTTTTTATTTATTTAATATAACAATGCGTATTGATATACACAAAAGGGGTCAACGCATAAGCATAGCGTAGTATCTAGCGCAAGAGACAAGTAGAAAAGGAAAAATGTTTCGTAAACATTATCAAATTGCATTATTGTATGTTGCTGAGGGCATAGAATATCTATTATAAACGACAGTGTGTAAGTTGCAAAAAAAACTTCCTCAATATGTTTAAAGTAACCACATGGATAACTATGTTTTAAAAGTGTTTAAAGTCATATTTTAAAAATGACCGCTCCTACGGGCTTAAAAAATGTTAATAAAATCTTTGTATGTATATTTTGTAGTTTTTACTCGAAGATATTTTCATTACGGTAAAATTTTTCTATGTTTTTCACCATTTAAGAATAGAGTTTGTCTTTAAAAAATTTTTTTATTTTAAAAAGACATCTTATTCCGAAAATTAAATTTTTTTTTAAATTTAAATTTTTTAAAATTCAAATTTTTTTAAATTTAATTTTTTTAATCCTTTGATTTTTTAATCAGTTGATCCTGTATCGTAATCACATCTTCATCGCAAGATACCTTTTCGATAAAGTACTTTCAAAAATCAACTACGAAATATTTTGAAATTAATATTCTTCAAAAATAATAATACGGTTTGATTAGCAAAAAGTACTACTGAAAACCTGGGTTGAAAAGTTTGTAGGCTAATATAGTAAAACTTTTTTTTTTGATAAAATTGCATTTTATTTTTCAATATAGTTGCCTTCGACAACGATACAACGTTTATAACGGTGATACAATTCTCCAATATCATTTTTATAGTAGGATTCCTCTTTAGTCTCAAAATACGTCTTAGTTTCGGCAATTCTTTTGAGGTTGACAAACAAGAAAATGTCTGGAGAATAATGTGTAAGGGAAAGCAATTCATAGCCTAATTCATGCACGTAATAGTAGATCCCTACTCTCTCGATTGAGACCTTGGTGACCCTTGTACGGTCATATCTTCGCCAGCTGTTTAGTGTTTTGTAACAACTCGCGAGTAGTGTATATCACGAAAATGGAACAGTGAAAGTTGGAGGATCGTTGTGCGATAAAATTTTTTTCTGAAACTCGGCAAAACTGCGATAGAAACTTATGAAAAAGTACTTAAACTATATGGTAGTGATACCCTGAGTCGTAGTCAGGTGCTTCGGCGACATGTCGATTTAAAAAAAGGCCGTGAGAGCATCAAAGGCCAAAGAAAGCAAGAATGAGCAAGTCCAAAGTGAAAACTATGTTCATTTGCTTCTTCGACAGCAAAGGGGTAGTTCACAAAGAAGTTCTACCACCTGGACAAACCGTAAATCCAGAGTGTGTCCAGAGATCGCGAAGACTTGGGTTCTGCATCACGACAATGCTCTTCCTGTCACCGTGGGTTCAATGTCTCTCAGTTTTTGGCGTCTAAAGGCATCGCAACGTTACCACAACTGCACTATTCGCCAAACATGTCACTCTGCGACTTGTCCTATTCTCCCATTTGAAAAAATTAGTCAACATTTTGACTCCGTTGAATTTTGACTCCAAGAATCTGTAACGAGGGTACTCGGAGAGGTCCCGTAAGAAGTGTTTAAGAATTGTTATGAACATGGGAAAACTCGCTGGAATAAGTGTATAGATGCAGGAGGGAACTTTGAAGGGGATCTCAGCGATGTACCTTAATTTTTAAATATACTCGATTTTGTAATTTTGTCGCATTACTTAATTGCCTGACCATGAATATCCTTAAAATTTGTCATTGTGCGATTGATGTTCCTAGTTTCTATATTGTGTTTAAAAGATTATCTATGTCAATTTCGGTTTATCTCATTGAAAGACTACTTTACATATAAATTTTATCAGTAGCGGTATAGAGAATCGACATTTATCATCATCGGAGACAACAGCAATCTTCTCATCGATGGCATGGAGTTTATTGTTACAAAAGCAGATAAAAATGCTTCGAAATGTGATCTCTTATAATTGTAGATCTATTATACACTTATATCGTATATCTTTTATGATAGAAAAAAGTACGTTTAAAACATAGAATAAATAGTAGTTTATTTCTTTGTATATAATTTTGAATATCAAGTTCCTCATACTCCCCTTTAGAAAAGAATTGTATAATATACAATTCATTTAGAAATCTTCCTTCAAGCATAAGACGTAAATTTTGTATTGAAATCATTCACAATACTTAAAAAAGTATTATATTAATATATAAACCCTTTTTTAAATATTGTGGTTTTTAAGTATTGTATCTTTTTTATAGTTAACGTTTTCGAGTAGTTTTATTTTCTTATAAATTCAAAGAGCACCAAATATTTTAATAAAATTGAAATTTGAGGTAAGTATAACTAATTAAAGCAGGATTGCATAATATTAAAATATGTATGGGTTTGCCACTATACTTATTTCAGTTATTTGCTAAAATTTCACTAATCAACGGAAGCAATTCTACCTTAAAGAGTACGGTTTCCTTTGAACCTTACTAGCTATTTATATAGCATATTACACTTTGTCTAATACCTATGTAACTGTATTAATGAATCATAATTTCATTAATCTACATCTGAAAGTCAGTCGTCTTATCACTAGTTTTAGAAAAATGCTTAAACATTTTTAGAACAAATAAAATATAAAAGTTATCTATTATAAATTTTTTAAACATTTGTGCAAATAAATTAAATGATTATTCCAACATATGTACTGAACAGTTAGAAGATATTATAAAGAGCCTCGGCTTACCAGTTTGCTATGTCTAAAGAAAACAGTAACAAAATGCAAGCGTTATTTTGTATTTTATCGATTATTTGCGTGGCACGAGCTGCATCTCCAATGCTGACAATGTTTGAATGGAAGTATTTAACTTATGCCTGGAAATCATCAGCACAGAGAACCAGATACCTTCTAAGCGGCAAATATAGCCATGAAAAAATTATTCCAATTGATGTTGATCGATCATTAGGTAAAGAATAATTAACCTGTAGGTATTCGAAAGCTTTCAAACAATTGACCTATTTCTGTTTCAGAATTTTTGCAATCTTCATCACATTAAAAGTTACTATTAAATATTATTTATACCAATATTTTATATGATTACTTTATTTTCTGCCGATCGCTGTTTTGGATATTGATGACAACTTTTATAAATATAAAACTTGAAAAGTTTGAGAATGATAGATTTTTAATATTGTATAAATAATTCGTATTCATATATTATAAAATTATTCTTCTAAGTTCATTCTTATTAAGATAAATCCATTAATATTTTCTATTAAATAGATTGCTTCAAAAACATTTTGAACATCTTTAACGGAACTTAATGTAATTATATATTAGAAATACTTGACAATTTTTTTATTTGATTAGATATATTTGAATAATTGGAATGGAAAATTAAGGCTGCTGGTTGTTGCAATATTTCAGTATTTTAATAGTAATAGAGGTAATCATAAAAATAATGCATCTGTACTTTTGATTATCTGTTGTTTTGTTCAAATTCACTATAGATTTTTAGGATATAAGTAAAACTATTTAATCATAAAATTTTTTTGTTTAAAAAAATCATGCTTCTTATTAGAATATAAATAGAATTAGAAAGTTATTAGAATTTTTCAACTCTGATTAAAAATTAAAAATACAAGCAACAAATTGATATGCTTCAAAGTCTGGAAGGTTATAGTTTTTTGATAATTTTCCATTAAAGTTCCGCCGAATTAAGGTGCATTTGGTGTTGAATCGAAATAGCGCTATCCTCAGTGTAAAATATGTCAAATTGACAATTTGAACATGTTGTAATTCGACTGAACTTTAATTAACGATAACTAAAATAGTTTATATTTTTGGATTTGGTCATATTAGTGTATACGTTTGTTGAAAAAAGAAGCACTGGAATAAATATTATAATAAATGTCTGACGTTATGATTATAGATGGACGGATATTTGTAACTGTTGCAAAAGATGTCGGAGTTCCTGCAAGTGTGCACACGATAAGTAATATAACGGGTGAATCAGGACCACTTTTAATTCCTTATCCAAATTGGAGTTTTTATGAAAAAGAAGATCCCTGCACTGGTATTGTCAGTGTGCATAGAGTAGCTGTAAGTTATTATTCAATACGAATAATGTAATTATTTAATTATGGAATAATATCGATATCAACAATTTCGCAGATCGACGAGTGTAATCGTCTTTGGATGTTAGACACAGGAATAATAGGCAAAAATTATATCTGCCCTGCAAAACTGCACTACTTTAATTTATACAGTAATGAGTTGATTTTCCAAAAGATAATTCCGACAAAATATTCATCAAACGAATATTCACTTGGTTTGCTAGTTAACCTAGTTGTTGAAACTACTGGCTTTGAGTGTGATAAAACAACGGTAATTATAATGAAATATTTGTTATTCCTTATATTGAAGTTAATATTGAATAACCATTTTATAAAAGCATTATTGAAGACGAAATAGTAATCAATTATAAAACTCCGAAAAATGTTATGTCCAAGTAATCTATTTATTAATGCGATGTTAATCAGTCGATATTTATTGCACAAGTAAATTTATAGATTTTTGATCACTCGATGACTCCGTTACAAGCAAATTTATATATCACTGCATGCTTCATAACTCGTTGACATGTTAGTTTATATCATGTCAATTATCGATGTCTGATTGACAGGCCCGTTCTTCCGTTTACCATTATTCTATTTATAACCGCGCTAGAATCACCGGGACGCTACCCTCTGTAATTTTTCAAATTTCGAAAAAGATGTTTCCACAGCCAAAAACGCGAAAAATAAAAAAAGGCATTAAAATAATTTTAACAAAGGTTTTCAGCACTAATAATGTAGCTTTCAATTTGATATAATCGTTATATTAAATGAAATTAGATAATGATGTTCTATATATTTGAATAGTTTTTTTTTAAAGTTAGTATTACTAATTCAATGTATTTTTATAGAACATTAATATATTATTATTCTATAGAAATAATTCAACAAATAAAACTACTATTTTATAAAAGACATATAATTGAAATGTAAAGAATTCTAGCAGGATTTCCTTTTTAAATAATTATTTTCTATTATAATATACCATTTCAAAAAGTTGTATGAATGAAACTTATTGCGGAACTAATTCCTGGAAACGGTCGGTCCCCCTCAAGAGTCAAAATCAATATACATCCAATGTTTTCGATAAATTCGTTCAAACTATATTTTAAATGCTCCATACAAATACTCTTAAAAAGAAATAAATATTATTTCGATTTTAAATTTTAACAATACAAAAAATCTAAATGACACAAATTATTCAATCAGATATTTGTGATAATTTCACTTTTTTAGCTGTATCATAGCCTTAAATATTATTTTGAATGGAGACAAGTGAGAAAAATATTTTTTACATAATATAAATACTTACATTTTGTAAAATAATGTATTATTATTTCTTGGAAAATTCATACAAATAATAAAATTGCCAATTTTCAAATATGCAATGAAATGGGTAGGGATACTCTTAACAAGTAAATAAATGAAAACCAATAAAGTTTGTTGAAGAACATCAGCTACTTATATAACTAGTTAATTTAAGGGTCAATAAACTTTTTTTATAAATATTTTAGAATATCATTTGCACGTAAACATTTCTACAAAGTATTCAATAAGTTTGTAACATACAATGTGAAAGTTTGATCTTAAGATTCTTAATTATATTTTTACAGGTGTACATAGCGGATTCACAAGGGAGCGCACTGATAATTTACAGATCGGAGATGGGAGATATTCACCGTCATGAATCCAGAAATTATTATCCTGATATGAACAATATTCGTTTCACTATTGAAGAGGAAAATTTTACATTGGTGGAAGGCATTCACGCTATGGCCTTGTCCCCTATGCATTATCCCTACGGCAACAGGCGTTTGACATTCAAACCATTATCATCTCGATCAATATTTAACGTTAATACACGTTATTTTGACGCAATTGAAATCCCAACCATTATATCTTTTAGAGGGTCCCATAATATAATGCCGAGTCAAGCTACCGCAATGGCTTATTCTTCTGGGGGCACATTATTCTATGGACTGTCCCGTGAAACTGGAATTGGATGCTGGAACTCCTTTAATCGGTCTAATCCCAAATCATTTGTAAGGACTTTAATATTATAGTATGTCAATTCACAGTCAAATAGCTAAATCTAGTTTATCTAAATCCTATTAATTATTCAATGATTTATTCGAGAAACTATGTTATATGAAAATGGAATTGAATGCATTCAGAAAAATTGATAAAACATTTTTTGAATGGCTTGCTTGAAGCTCGTTTTTTTGGATGATCGTTATACGTACATTTGTTACATTGAGCTTAATATTCATGCACAGCTTGTATACAAATATCATTGTACTTCAGACGAAGCAAAACGATTTGCAAACAATTAATTCGTAACTAGGCTTTTAACTGGCTTACGCCATTGAAAACTAGTGTTTGTTAATAACACACTTTCATACTACTCCAGCCACAACATCCGAACCATAGCATGATTTTTCGGCTCTTGTGAAAGTACTCAAATAGTGTACATGTTAATTATTTTCATTCTGAGATTTAAAGGAGAGTGGGACAGCAAAAGGAATCTTTGATACATCTAATATAAATCTTAATAATAAATATTTCGTAGTAAAAGCCGCTGAATATTTTTTAAACTATTTGTAGTATTCTCCTAACATAAGTCTTGCAGATAAAAAGAGCAGCTCTCGTTTGAACGATGCTTTCGCTTTTCTGATAAAAATATAGTTCGACAATAATTGGAAATTATATTTTAAGCTCCTATGACTTTCGATATAAAAAATTAACTGTCCACGCCTTTAAACTGTACTAATAAAAAGAAGTCAAGATGGGACATCAGTAACCTCTTGTCGCAGCATCGGTGTAGCATACGAGAAGACTAGTGTTTATATGTATTTAATTTCATATTAATCACAGACTTTAGCTTCAGATGGACCTTTTTAATCTTATAAATTGCAAACAACTTGCAAAGTTAGTAGATCATCACAATTCCCCATTCTACAGTACCGCCCTGCTTTGATTGGGCATAAATTGTCTCGAAAGGTAAATAATCAACTTTCTTACCAGTAATGAAATATATAATTCAATACTTATCTGGCAAGAAAAAGAAAGCTCTGTATATACTATTAGGATTGTGAATAAGTCTTTCCCGTTTTTTGTAAGAGATGGCGCCAACAATACTGTGCGAGTATTCAATGGTTACATATGTCATAATCAAAGCTTATTCGTATGTCAACAATTCCATACTAACACATTAGTTAAAATTTTTTCGCATCATAAATTTTTGATATCGTGAAAATGTCGAAATTTGAGCCGAGTCGACGTCATTTTCGGGAAGTTTCACTTTATTGGTTCAATTTGAAGAAATCTGCTGCCGAGACGCATCGATTGCTTCAGGAGGCTTATGGAGAAGGTTGTGTCGATGATTCAAGTGTTCGCGGATGGTTTCGACGCTTCAAAAGCGGTGATTTCGACGTGGAAGACAAGGAGCGTTCCGGGCGGCCGCAAATCTTTGAAGATCGAGAATTGGCGACTTTGCTTGATGAAGATTCTTGTCAAACGCAAGAAGAACTTGCTGAAGCATTGGGAGTTGACCGAACAACCATTTCCAAGCGTTTGAAAGCCATGGGAATGATCCAAAAGCAAGGAAATTGGGTGCCGTACGAACTGAAGCTGAGAGACGTCGAACGGCGTTTTTTCACTTGCGAACAGCTGCTTCAGCGACGTAAAAGAAAGGGTTTTCTGCATCGTATCGTGACTGGCGATGAAAAGTGGATACGTTACGATAATCCGAAGCGAAGAACATCATGGGGACTACCCGGCCATGCATCATCATCGACGGCCAAGCCAAATATTCATGGCGCCAAGCTCATGCTCTGTATATGGTGGGACCAGCTAGGTGTGGTTTACTATGAGCTTCTGAAACCGAATGAAAGGATCACAGGCGAGGTCTATCGACGACCATTGATGCATTTGAGCCGCGCACTGCGACAATACTCCGACGAACGGCCACAATACTCCGACAGGCACGACAAAGTTATTTTGCAACATGACAATGCTCGCCCACATGTTGCACCGCCGGTGAAAACATACCTAGAAACGCTCAAATGGGAAGTCCTACCCCACCCGCCGTATAGTCCAGACGTTGCTCCGTCTGATTACCATCTCTTCAGATCGATGACGCATGGCCTGGCTGACCAGCACTTCCATTCCTACGAGGAAGCCAAAAAATGGGTGGATGACTGGATAGAGGCCAAACCGGTCGAATTTTTTCGCAACGGGATTCGTATGTTGCCAGAAAGATGGGAAAAAGTTGTAGCTAGCGATCGCCAATACTTTCAATAATTCATTTGTAACCATTTTTTCACAATAAATGCTCAAAATTTGAAAAAAAAACGGGAAAGACTTATTCACATACCTGATATATAAATATTACTATTGTATATATATATACCTCACGGTTAGACTTAAATAACATGTTACTCTTAAATAATGTTTGTCTCTTTATTGAGTTTGTTTTTCCCATGTTTTACGATAGATGTAACAGTTACTGCAATCGATAGATCAGAACAGCAGTGTTTCCTCGAGATAATGCTGCATAATTTAAGTAGTTTCGAGGGTCATTTCGGGTAGTTATTTTAAAAAAAAATATTCGAAATTCCGTCAAGTCCTGGAATTGTATTTTTGGTAAATTACAGTGTTTTTTTTTTGTCAATTGCTGAATCGTGAGTGTTCTATTGAGATTAGATGTTTGCTCTGCATCGATTATGTGAACAATATTGTTACGATTTTTTTTCTAGCTTATTTTAATATTTTCAAAAGTCTGAGTCACAGTTTAGCTAATATTTATGCAATAAATATTATCTAGTACTTATGCAACTGATGATTTCATTACTGTTTTCACTTTTTTATATACGTAAATTGATATTCGTACTCCTGTTAAGCAAGTTTTTATTGATGTTTTTATTTCATTCATCCTGTTTTTCTATGATTATGTGACTATGTATTCTAACCTGCTTAATGATATATATATATATATATATATATATATATATATATATATATATATTCAGCCCCCCCACTTTTTTTGATATTAACGTCTATTATAACGTCTAACGTTGACGTCTATTATATAGTATTCACTACCGAATAAACTGTCTAGAGTTTGCTATTCCAGCTATTCTATACTTATTACAATGTTGCTGCTATATATCTGTATCGGTAAATCCATCACACTATGTTTATCATTTTATATATTGGAAAAGGTTGGGTTTTTGGTATTGATAAATCGCTTATTTTCTATTTTGTAAGTCTCACGAATTCGATTTGCATTTTAAAGTTTCGTTTTGACTGTGTATCTGATTATTTACGAAAATATATACAATACTGCTATCAGATTTTCAATCTGTATGATTTTTATTATAAAATTGTAAACTTTTCTTATTTGGCTGGTTAAGCGTTTTAAGATAGATTATTTATAGGCTGATTACGTTTTCATTTTCAGTTCATTTAAGTTGCTGTACAAATTTGTAATTAATATAATAACCGCTAACGTACCACACTGATATTTTTACAATATTTAATGTGTAGTTATATTTTATTATCTTTGTAATGTTGATTCTTCGCTGCCAATATCTATACTACTATTAATAAAATATTAATCTGTGGACTATTTATCTATTTCAGTAAATTTATGCATCTATGTTTAATACTTTTATTTCTGATGTTAGGGTATGTGCGTCTTCATTTTTAAATTTAACAATCGTTTTTAAATTATTGATATATTATTGTAAAATATCAATTGACTTTCTATTACGTTTTATATTTTCCAGTGAATTCTACTTGATTATTGCTATAAGTTTCGTAACTACTTCAAGATAATTTTTGGTGTTAATTAATTTTTTTCCCATTTTGTCCATATACATTATTTCATAGTCATTCAACTGTCATATTTGTATCAATATATATATATATATATATATATATATATATATATATATATATAAATTATATATATAATTTTATAAATATTACATAACACTTTTTATTTTCATGAGATGTACAAAAAACGATTGCAAGTAGGATTTCAGAATTTGTTATATCTATTTTCATAGTATTTAGTAAAGAAATTATGATTTTATATAAAATACAAACATTATATTTTATGTAATTTCGATAGAATTAGCTATTGATTAGTAATAATAATTAATTTTAGCCAAAAATTCAAATTTTCATTAACTTATTCAATACGTTGAAATTTATTTATAGATAACTGTATTAAATGATCCGGAGAGACTTCAATTCATCAGTAGTATGAAACATGTTCAGGATTTCAAAGTGTTCCCGCAAGAAGAATATTTACTTTTATTATCTAATAGATTCCAAAAAGTCTTCACAGGTACAATCAGTTTTGATGAAGTCAATTTTCGAATTTTAAAGGTTCCCGTAAAAGCTCTCATCGAAGGCACAATTTGTGATATTGCTTGATTTTTTAAATAGATTATATGTTATTATAATTTTACACGATTGCCACTGCTTATATATTAAAAGTGATTTAAAATAATTCACAAACAAGACTTACTAGTTTTGATGAAAATGCATCAATTAAATGATGCATCTTCTTTAAAACGATAGATGAAATAACTCGTTCATGAAATAAAAAATTTTGTGAAATAATTTGATATTTCTTTCTTCTATTATTTTGTATTATGCCTTAATTGTAGCTTAAAAATTAGGCGTGTCTGTAAGAAATATAATTTTGTTTGAAAATATTAAAGTATTTATTTGTTTAAGAGTAGAGGATAATTTATTAAAACTGATATTTAAATTATGGTTATTTAAACAAAGATAGATAGTTATAATTTCATTTATTTGACTTTAATACAAATAATTTTTTTTTGGCTCAATGAACGAACTGAGATTATTAATGATAAGAATCAAAATAAACGACGTATTTTATTGTATTGCGTAACTTAAATTACAAGTAGGACTTTAGATATTGTACCATTGTTGATAAAAAAATCATGACAGTTTTTCCATCATTATATATAGGTAAGTTAAACACTATCATGGGTGATGATCGAAAGCGATCCAATCATACATAAATTCTCGCACTTCTTTAACATCTCGGAAGTTCGTATCAACGAGGACATGCTGCATCGATCTGAATAAGTAGTAATCAGAAGGCGCTATGTTTGGTGAATACGCTGGATGCAGCAATCTTTTCTCAT
The DNA here is from genome assembly GCA_018907035.1 of Sycobia sp. Sy_11. Lineage (NCBI taxonomy): Eukaryota > Metazoa > Arthropoda > Insecta > Hymenoptera > Epichrysomallidae > Sycobia > Sycobia sp. Sy_11. The sequence goes on along the minus strand of JACCIC010000039.1, from coordinate 1,789,073 downwards.
TCGAGCTCCCACAGGGTGTTTTTGACGGCTTTCGCAATATGTGGTTTAGCGTTGTCATGCAAGAGAATGCTTTGCACCTATTGTTCGGGATTGCTAATCTATGTTCGATCAATTTCTGTTACAAATCATTTAGTTGGCATTTGTATAACTCGACAGTGACGGTTTGATTCGGTTTTAGCAGCTCGTAGTACAGCGCATGCTGTTGGTCCCACCAAATGCACAGCAATACCTTTTGGCGGTGGATGTTCCGTTTTGGTGTCAACGGTTTTTGATGTGGACAGTTGGCCTGGGTCTACCCATGACTTTTTACGTTTAGGATTGTCATAGTAGATTCACTTTTCATCACCAGTCACAATACGGCACATAAAACTTCTCTTTTTTGCCTGGCAAGCAAAGACAGTGCGATGTTCTATCGATTCATAATGGCACTTTCGGTCAAATCGTGTGGCATCCATCTTCCTTCTTTATGAATCTTTCTGACTTCTAGCTTAGTAGCGAGTTCTTTCTGCGTTTGAACTGAGTGTTCGTCCAATAATGCTTGCAATTCACTATCTTCAAACTTTTGCGGCTGTCCAGAACTTTCTTTGTCATTAACATCAGTAGCTGCAGTTCTAAACCACTGAAATCACTTGTTACATGTTGTAAGCGATGGAGCTGGTTCACCACAACATACTTAAAGCAATCGATAAATTTCTGTTACAGTTTTTTTCAAATCAAAATGGTGCAAAAGGTCATGTCGAAAAAACGATTTATCATGATTCCATTTTCACTGATCAACAAATTGTAATGTTTGCAGAAATTATGGCGCTTGTTAACTTCATTTTATTCGTAAATGCCAAAACATAAGTACTAGATCCGACACATCTAAATTTTCTTACTACTTTTATCGCCATCTAAACGTGAAGGTCGGAAACTAATTTCGCCCCCTAATATTATATAGTCTTGGATATTATATAATTACATTAGTAGAAAAAGCATGATAAAATTGCGAAAATGCTTTTGAAGAGCATTTAAAATAATTGTTTTTAATAATTTTTGGAGCTATGTTTGCTATCTCAAGACAATAATATAGATAATCGCATACGGTAATATGAGATGTTTATTTCACTTTTGACTTTCTCTCTGCACATAATATTCTCGTATGTCTTTTAAAAGACAATTTCTATCTTCACCAGTAATAATTGAGAACATTTTAGAGACGTGAATATTGAAAGAATCATTGTCGTTTTTAAAATTATTCAGACTCTTCTATTGTTTACCCAATAAATAAGGCTGGAGTGAATATCTAAAAGATTATGAGGGCATCAATTTTACTAACCATATTAGATAGATTATTTTGAAAGAATTCATTTTACTCTAAATTTCATCAAGGATATTTCGCTTATTTAATTTTTTGCTTATCTACTTAATAGGTTATAAAATGTAGATTCATTTTTATTGGTCGTATAGTTAGTTTTTCGTCTATTAAAATATGTCTTGATTCGAAATGACGAATTGATGATTGATGAAGATGGCATATTTACTTTCCTAATATATTCATTACATATTTTTATTTTTCTTTTTAATACGTTTAAAAGTTATTTAAAAAATTATACAATTAAAAACAAATAAAAGAGAATATTTGCAATGGAATATAGATTTAATTTATATGGTGGTTGTGTATAGATGTAATTTAGTAATAGAATTAATAAAATAATACTATCAGAATGTAACTAATTATATAAAATTAATGAACTGTAATTAATGAACTATAGTAAAATACAGGGACGTATTAAAAATTGTATGTACGATGTAGATATGTTCTTCTCTTTATATAAGGAATTCTGGTATCCATCCAAACCAATCATACAGTATAATTAAAGTATATATTTGGAATATTTTTATAGTTAAAAGGGGCAGCTACATAGCTGCTAAAAGAAGTGTCGATGGAAAACTGGGAGGGTAGATAAAACTAATAGAATACTGAGTTTTTCCGATATGAGCTAATAATTTTAAGATCAGTCATTTCATCATTATTTATATAATGAAGACTTAGGGCAATTAAAGAAAGCTTTCAAATCTTGGATGGCCCTTTGCGTCCCGTTGACATATTTTCAAAGCTAAGCATACTGTCGAAGTCCATCTTGTTAGAATCTCCGAATGGCTCATGATCTGAATATCTTAAGTTCTGTTCATTATAGCGGATTTCCGTCTAAAGAAAGCCCTTCTAGCTTCTAGCACGGGGCATTCGCAAAAGAACATGCAATGAGATTTTCGAAGTTTCTGTACAGAAAGGGCAGTTAGTATTCTCCAATGCCGATTTTATGTAGGTCGTAGCGCACCATACTGTGGCCTATTATGATCTCCGTAATTAACCAGAACCCGTGGCCGTTGAGCTTCAATACTTCTGTGAATAGCGAATAAAAACAATGTGACGTGTTCTTATCTCGTCGCCACCAGGATAAGTACCTGAAAGCACGCCCAAACGATCTGCGAGGAGGTTGTAACATTGTGAAGAGTCACCCACGCCCGCTAACTGCTTGAATAGACGAACATATACCCACTAACTTCGTCAGTGATATAGTAGCAAGGCGTTCCAAACTAATTGACATCCATCCCAACCTACGTCACCGTTTATTCTATAGATGTAGTGAGTGTCCTTGAGTTCACAGAACTATAAGTAAACCAGAGTTCTTCGTGACTGGGAAGGTGTCGAGTCAGAGGTCATATTAGACGTCAACCCCTCGACAAATGTAGTGACACACAAGGAATATCTGGACATACCAATGAATCCGTAAACGTTTACAGCATTTCCGGAGGCAGTGTCCAAGGTGATGTACAGTGTGCCATCTGACTCATGGCCTAGATTCGATACCTTCTTCTGCGAAGGAGTAGCCATCGTGGTTGTGCCGACCAACCCAGAGGCGAAGTTGTGGCTGTCAGAACGGCTGACAAAAAGAAGCTGGTAAGGAGGGGTCATTAAGGTTTCTGAAAGGATTGGACAGAGAGTTACCCCTATGGATAAACCTCGACGCCATGAACAAAAGCTTCTTGTTCGATAAGAAATACAGTCAGCATCATCCCCAGAAAGGAGTTGAATACTGGTAATGCAGTCATCCTAAATGAATCTGTCCCTAACATTTAACTGATGATATGAGTAATCAAGTTCTTGTCTATTTTAGCAAACTCCCCTGAGGGTAGTTTAAGAGTTCTCAATATTGCATTGGGGTTATGAGGTATTAGCTTATTAAGTCAAGCTACTTCTACTCCTTTTTTCAGTTCTCTGCAGAAAATGATTCAGAATTTCTCCTTAGTTTTACGTATTGCAAACCTGTAATCACCTCTGATAGTCCTATATATATATATATGTATGTATGTATTTAAATAACTCATTTATACATGTGTTTCATGGCATGTCCTGTTTGAATTACATAACAAATATTTTAATCTGTAGATGGATATTTGTAAACGACATTTCTCATTTATATACGTGTTTCATGGCATGTCCTGAATTAATTATATATATTAAATATTAAAAATGTTACAATATTTGTTACCTGTAGATAAATATTTGCAAACGACACTTCTTACGCATATGTTCGTTTTACTTCTATTATTTTCAAACATTGCTTTCAATTTATTTACATTGTATGCATATATCTAAACTTTTCATTATATTACATAAAAGGTTATAATACTAATCAATTTTTTTCTGCATCAAAAACTTCATGCTAACAATATTTTAGAAACAAAAACTAATAAAATGGGAAGATATGTTTTCTATGATTGACGACTCATTTCAGTCTTTTTAGTACTTAAAATTGCCTTTCAAGGTTTTAGTAATTATTCTGCTCTCAAATCCAAAAACCATTTATGTAAAGCTTATAGAAAAAATTAGTCACTTTTTCAGTTGATTTAGTGTGATTGTTACAACAGTTGTTCATTAAAAAAATAAATACTTTGTAAAGCTGTTCAAATATTTCTACCTTCTCGTACATTCATATGTATTTCATTTTAATTTATGAAGTCTATATAGGAACCTGCCACTGTCGTACCTGTAAATGATATTTATCTTTTTGTAATAGAATGAATTTTTTATTTGATTTTTAATTTTGGAATGATTTTTTAATGTTTAATGAATTTTTAATTTGTAAAAGAATTTTTAAATACATGCTTCAGAATGTTTTTATGTATATTTTCTGTAAGGAAAATCTTTAATTTATTAATATTTTTATTATATATACATAAATAAGTATCTATAGTCCATACATGATAACCCTACTTCGTTCGTAAGAGCCAATTACTAACAATAGGATTAAATTTTTTAATGCCCATTTGTTCTCATATATGGTGTTCCTAGGTTATACTTGTTTTTTTACCTTTAGAGTATTCTTAAATCTCTTATCAGAGATAATCCAAGATCAAATGTTGACAATTTAACTCATGACGCCATATAGTCATATCGGTCCGTAATGACCATATTGTGAGTGAGACTCGATATTCAATAAATTATAAAGCATGGTCAATTTTAATTCGATATATATATATCATATATACACAGTGTGTCCCAAAACTTTTCAAACTGGAGGTACAAAAGACGCATTAAATGTAAAAAATATAAATGAAAAATTTTTTTCCATATTCTTTTTATTCACAATTGTCTCCATTAAAAGTAATTCACAAGTTGTCACGATCTTCCAGCCTCTTCATACCTTTTACAAAATTACTCTTTTGATATACTTTTGAATATCGTTGTTGAAATTGAATTTAAGCAGCTTCTTGTATCTCGTCTATCGACGCAATATGGTTCTCTTTCAAGTCCAATTTTAATTTTAGAAACATGAAGTAGTCAGGGAGTCTCAAATCAGGCAATTATGGTGGGCGGCTGAGTACAGGAACTATTTTTTTCGCCAAAAATTGAGTGATAGTTACCGCGGTATGAGCTGGTGCATTGCCGTACAAGATGAAAAAAGACGGTCTTTTTTTACACAAACAATCAAAAACTACTGAGACAATGTATATATAGATATACTGTCCAGGCTAATTTAAATCTAGCGCACGGAGAGCGGAAGCAGTACCAATGGTCATCGATGGAAAATGTCGGCCTGGTCGGTGTACAGAAGCGGCACAAACCTCTCATTGACCGAGTACATCGAGGAAGTAGTTGATTAGTCCATCGAAGTCGAGAAGAATAAGAAGAAGACGAAGAGAAATTCACTATAGAAGATCACGTGCTCTCTTATCTGTTGTTTCTACGATCTTGTTTTTGGAAGCCACGCAACTTTGTTGTATCTTATCCCCTCCAGCACCACCAGTGAATATTCAGATGTTGAGTCTTATCCTCATCTGTATTTTTTAGCCTAAGTGATTAAAAATGAACTAAATGCTAGAAGGAGAAGAACAATATGTAATTTTAACTTTGCAATGAACTTATAAAGAAAAAATAGATAGATTTATTTCGAACTAATCAAACAAAAAATAGCTTTAAAATGAGCAAATCCAAAGAAATTTAAGTTTATTATGCATCAAAACTTTAGTAGGGGTTTTGGGAAATGGTTTTTTTAAATGCTCTTCATTATTCATAGAACATCAAAAACTTTAGCCGGTACCGTATGTGAGATATCAGAATTTAAAATATACTGTGTATTGAATTTCATTAAATGATTAATTAGGAAAATATAAATTTGTATGAGCATATGCAACAAGATCGCGATAATACGGAAGCTTATCTTTATTATAGTAGAAAAACAGAATCAGCTTCTAAAAGTCTAGCAATAGAATTTCTCTAGTCGACTTATAGTGACACGTGAAATATTGATCAAGTAATGTTAGCTAAAATGAAACTTTTATTATGTATTTTGTCACTTATTTATTTAACAAAAGCCATGTCACGAGCCGTAACCGAATTAGAGTGGAGGTATTTAACATATAAATATTTGTCAGACAACCATATGGATCGTCATTTTTTAACTGGACGATATGATTACAAGAAAATGATCCCTACCGATGTTCACCGATGGCCAAGTAAAAACTTATATTAATATGTTGAATTCATATATGTATTATTCACATAATCTTTGTATAATTTCTATTATTGTTTTCTACTGAATTTTTCGATATTTTATGCTAAGCGATAAGAATTTCTTTCAAATTTTTTGAAGTATTGTTATATAATAATATATAATTAAGAAGATGATTTAGAATGTTAATACCTTTCTATTTTTAATTCTATAATAATATAAGAAGTCTAATCTTAATATTTTAGATAATTTTGGTTGAGAACAATTGGGCATATTACTAGGCATCTATGATGATACAATCATCATTCAATTGGAGCTTTAATTTATGCGATCCCATTTTATTTAGATCAGTTCAAGCTTCAGCTAGATAGACAGTAAGACATTACGATATCGTATCACTGTATCTTCAAATTTTCCTGAGCTATAATAATGCATACCCCGGTATTTTTTTCTTTCTCAATCGATTTCTGTCTGGGGTCGTATATTTACAATCAGATAGTCCCATATTTGAGTTCTCGATTGAGCTGTAACTCACAGAATCTCCTTTAATATATCCAAATAGAACATATGTGTAGCTATTCTGGCAATGCCTCTATGGAAGAAAGATATTGACAATTCAATTTTTAACAAATACGTCTTCTAAGAAATAATTTACATTTTTTCAAGTTGAAATACCACTGTATCACACAATATTCTTTTAATTCCATGTATCATCGGTAAATTATTAAATAGAAGATTTAATCGCAATTTAAGTATAACTATTTTCATAGTGATAATGTAATAAAAACATAATTTTTTAATATTTCTTCACACTTATCACCTCAGTCAGACTATTATGAGAGCACCAATACTTTTCTTTTCTAAACAATGATGTTTACCTGCTGGAGAAAAAAATACACTGAATCAATTTCTTCTTTCATAAAGATCTATTTATTTGGTTATAAGCTTAAATAAATAAGAAAAAATTATTATTTTTTTATTACATGATGGATAATTCTCTCTACAATGAGTAATAATTAGTAAAATAGTTATCGTAAGCATTGCACGAATTTTATATTATGAAATGCATTGTTTAATATATTTTAAAATTTTGATTGAATTTTCGATTTATAAATTTACAAATAATGTATGGAATTAAATAAATATTGTGTTTATTCTTTGTTTTTATATTATATAATTAAAAAATATAATTATTTTAGTGATACAGAATGTGGTTCGAAGTGATATTTAAATTTAAAAAAATTAAAATAATTTATCAGAATAAGTATTTCTTCAACAATGATTTGTCCGTATCTTCGTTCGAGAGCAGTATTCCAAAGAATGGCTGCACAAATGTTTAATTTGGGTATACTACAGAAGATTCTCTGAGTTACAGACAAATTGAAGCCTAAACATGGCTCTCTCTCTCTCTCTCTCTCTCTCTCTCTCTCTCTCTCTCTCTCGTATCAGTAATAATTATTTTCCCTAGTTCGTTTCAGATAATAATATGACAGTGTTAAATATTCGACAACGTCAGATATACTATGATTTTTTTCACCATATTTAAAAATGTTTGTTTTTATGCTATCAGGTATGTGAATAAATCTTTCCCGTTTTTTTTCAAATTTTGAGCCTTTATTGTGAAAAAATGGTTACAAATGAATTATTGAAAGTATTGGCCATCGCTAGCTACAACTTTTTCCCATCTTTCTGGCAACATACGAATCCCGTTGCGAAAAAATTCGACCGGTTTGGCCTCTATCCAGTCATCCACCCATTTTTTGGCTTCCTCGTAGGAATGGAAGTGCTGGTCAGCCAGGCCATGCGTCATCGATCTGAAGAGATGGTAATCAGACGGAGCAACGTCTGGACTATACGGCGGGTGGGGTAGGACTTCCCATTTGAGCGTTTCTAAGTATGTTTTCACCGGCGGTGCAACATGTGGGCGAGCATTGTCATGTTGCAAAATAACTTTGTCGTGCCTGTCGGAGTATTGTGGCCGTTTTTCTCGCAGTGCGCGGCTCAAACGCATCAATTGTCGTCGATAGACCTCGCCTGTGATCCTTTCATTCGGTTTCAGAAGCTCTTAGTAAACCACACCTAGCTGGTCCCACCATATACAGAGCATAAGCTTGGCGCCATGAATATTTGGCTTGGCCGTCGATGATGATGCATCGCCGGGTAGTCCCCATGATGTTCTTCGCTTCGGATTATCGTAACGTATCCACTTTTCATCGCCAGTCACGATACGATGCAGAAAACCCTTTCTTTTACGTCGCTGAAGCAGCTGTTCGCAAGTGAAAAAACGCCGTTCGACGTCTCTCAGCTTCAGTTCGTACGGCACCCAATTTCCTTGCTTTTGGATCATTCCCATGGCTTTCAAACGCTTGGAAATGGTTGTTCGGTCAACTCTCAATGCTTCAGCAAGTTCTTCTTGCGTTTGACAAGAATCTTCATCAAGCAAAGTCGTCAATTCTCGATCTTCAAAGATTTGCGGCCGCCCGGAACGCTCCTTGTCTTTCACGTCGAAATCACCGCTTTTGAAGCGTCGAAACCATCCGCGAACACTTGAATCATCGACACAACCTTCTCCATAAGCCTCCTGAAGCAATCGATGCGTCTCGGCAGCAGATTTCTTCAAATTGAACCAATAAAGTGAAACTTCCCGCAAATGACGTCGACTCGGCTCATATTTCGACATTTTCACGATATCAAAAATTTATGATGCGAAAAAATTTTAACTAATGTGTTAGTATGGAATTGTTGACATATGAATAAGCTTTGATTATGATATATGTAACCATTGAATACTCGCACAGTATTGGTGGCGCCATCTCTTACAAAAAACGGGAAAGACTTATTCACACTCCTAATATTTAACGTCACCCTATTTATGCTTCCAAATACCGATGCTAATCAGCGACGGAGGTCTACGATGTGTTTGTAAACAATGCACATGTAAATTATTACAGCGGTGCTTGTGTCAATCAGCCAAGACCGGTATTCAAACTCGGATCACCAAGTTACTAGTCCTTCGCTCTAGCGATCGAGCCATCGTAGGCCTACAATTTTATAAATGTTGATTTTCATCATTCCAAAGTTTAGGATTATAAAGATCGTTAGGAAATTTCAAAGCTTGAGTCGTTAAAGACGATATTATTCTATCTTTGAACTATAAGTACGATCAAGCCTTGAACTTTTATTTTGTTAATAATTAGCTCAATTCCATTTGAATGCTATAGAAAACCAACGTTATTATATTTATATATTACAGATTCATATTTATATCGGTTCATTTTATCATTTAGGTTTATTTCTAATTGGTCTGGGTGGACCGTACGTTCCTCCTAATTGATCCACAAATTTACCTTTATACGTGTTATTCATTTAGCTTCAATGATGATCCCGTATTAAAGAGAATAATAATGAGGAAGCGATGACTCGAAAATAACGGGAAAATCTAATTATTTTAATCATTGTTTCCAAATAACTTTTAATCAAACAAAGTAATTAATTATTTAGCGAAATTATAATAAATGGCATGAAATCTTTAACTATTGACACCCGTACGATATTAGCGTATCCTGAATTTTCACACTTAGGGAGCGAGAGAGGATTCGTATTTCGCGTAGCGTTTTAAAAAGATTGCGTGCGAAAGCACCACCGTCCGAGTTCGCGCGTTACTGCTCCCTTCCACGGATCGAACAATCAGACAGTGATCTACCTAGTCTATATTGCGCGAAGTCTCTCTATCAATTTATGTGGGGCTCAAATTCGATAAATTATAAAACATTGTCTATTATGATTCGATGTATATATATGACGATAATGAAATGATCATAATAAAGAACGCTCGATGATACCTGCTTACAAGGTATACATTGTCGTACTAATTAGAAGTGATAACGAAAAAGTGTACTATAAGCGTCAGTGCTTGTACTAGGCTACAAATTGATTCCAAAAGCTCATACATATATGTACGATTTTTCCAAATTTAATATTCCGAATAGCACTTGTCAGTACTTTCAGTGCAGTTCATAGTGAATTTTTCAATCATAAGTATAAATATACATATTCGAAAAGTTTTGATATTTTAATATTGATAATTTATTACTCATGAGATTTATTATCATATCACTCATGAGATTAACTTCCATATTTTAACTTTGCAATGGATTAATCATAAAAAAGAGCGGTTTTCCAAATAATCAAACAAAACATAATTTAAAAATTTGCAGATACAAAATGAAAATTAATATTAATACAAATAAAAACTTTAAAAGTGGCTTTGTGAAAATTTTGTCAAATGCTCTTCATTGTTCTTTAAAATATTAAACTTTAAACGATACCGTATGTAAGATCAGACTTTAAAATATACTGTGTACTCAATGCCATAAAATAATTAATTAGAAAAATAAATTTGTATGAGCATATGCAACAAGATCGCGATAATATGGAAGCTTATCTTTATTATAGTAGAAAAACAGAATCAGCTTCTAAAAGTCTAGCAATAGAATTTCTCTAGTCGACTTATAGTGACACGTGAAATATTGATCAAGTAATGTTAGCTAAAATGAAACTTTTATTATGTATTTTGTCACTTATTTATTTAACAAAAGCCATATCACCTATCATAACCGAATTCGACTGGAGGTATTTAAATTATAAATATTTGTCAGACAACCATATGGATCGTCATTTCTTCAATGGACGATATAATTATAAGAAAATGATCCCTACCGATGTTCACCGATGGCCAAGTAAAAACTTATATTAATATGTTGAATTCATATATGTATTATTCCCATAATCTATGTATAATTTCTATTATTGTTTTCTACTGGATTTTTCGATATTTTATGCTAGGCGATAAGAATTTCTTTCAAATTTTTTGAAGTATTGTTATATAATAATATATAATTAAGAAGATGATTTAGAATGTTAATACCTTTCTATTTTTAATTCTATAATAATATAAGAAGTCTAATCTTAATGTATTAGATAATTTTGGTTGAGAACAATTGGGCATATTACTAGGCATCTATGATGATACAATCATCATTCAATTGGAGCTTTAATTTATGTGATCTCATTTTATTTAGATCAGTTCAAGCTTCAGCTAGATAGACAGTAAGACATTACGATATCGTATCACTGTATCTTCAAATTTTCCTGAGCTATAATAATGCCTACCCCGGTATTTTTTTCTTTCTCAATCGATTTCTGTCTGGAGTCGTATATTTACAATCAGATAGTCCCATATTTGAGTTTTCGATTTAGCTGTAACTCACAGAATCTCCTTTAATATACCCAAATTGAACATATGTGTAGCTATTCTGGCAATGCCTCTGTGGAAAACAGATATTGACAATTCAATTTTTAACAAATACGTCTTCTAAGAAATAATTTACATTTTTTCAAGTTGAAATACCATTTCGTACAGGACTTTGTATCACATAATATTTATTTAATTTTATTCATCATCGGTAAATTATTAAATAGAAGATTTAATCGCAATTTAAGTATAACTATTTTCATAGTGATTGTTGATTGTAAAGAGTACCATCTATAATGTATAAAAAACATTATTTTTGTTCACACTTATCGCCTCAATCTGACTGTTACGCACCCGCAAGCACTTTTATTTTAAAAAGTAAAATTTTTAGTGTATAATTTAGAATTATATTAATATTTAATTTGTAACTTTAGAGATATTTTAAATATATTAATTGATAATTTTATATTTATTTTTTAAATGTTTGACTTTGTAATTTTATATATGTTAAGAAACGTTTATAGTATTGAATTTAAAATTGGTATGAATTCAATATATGTATGTATACCTTGTAGTTAGTAAGATTTCTCGTAATTCTGTTAAGTATTTATGTAGAGTTAAATTTAATAGTTTAAAGTATAATGGTAACCAGGAACTAATGCGATAAAAATAAAATTTTTAGATAACGTTTCTCGCGTAATAATATATATATATATAGGCTCGATATAGTATATATTTTAAATAAACAAAATACGTTCTCTATATGGCCATATCAAGTCCCATATAGAAAAGGAAAATGTAACGCGATCTCTCGGACTCTTTAAATTTCGGGCAAAGCGGCTTCGCGTGCGTCAGCAATTCAGTGAATTATGATGTTGAACTAATAATACAGCAGAGATTGGAAATATAGAGATATTAGTTTTAAAATAGTAAGGTCATTAAAAATTACTTCGTGATTTTTTATTATGTAAGAAATAAGAATCATAGTTCTTAATATTATAATGTATAGAAATGATTGCGAGCGAACTCTCGCTATTAGCCGAACTATATGTACACATAAGGTACATGTTTGATCCGTGCCGTGACGGGAAAACCGAAGATTTTGCCTTAAAATAGCTTGTATACCGAATCACACATAAGGTGAGGGAATACTTGCTATGGGAAAATCTTGAGATTTTCAACAGAGGTAAACATGTTATGTTTCCTAAAAGCAATGATCCGTGCTGTGACGGAAGCCTCCCAATATTTTCGTCAAAAAGTTATTCTACGGACTTATATTGAGATGAGTCGTATTCTAGCTTTGAGAAAAGATTGGAAAGTTCCAAATCAGGTGACCTGTTCGGCTTGCCACCTCGCGCTCTCCGACCCCGAGAGTTTTGGGCTGCGTTCGACGAGTGAGGCTTATCGCCCGAAATTGGACCCGATTGAGAGGGGAGTAGAGTTTATAAAAGCGCTGTATGAGCGCTCGGGCATACATTCTTTTCTGATCTCTGTCTAGCAATGGTTATTGTCTTAATTATATTTTGATTTATTAAATTCAATTTTTAATTTAAATATTTTTTGTATTGTTATTTTCTTATTCTCATAATCAAACATTCCATCGTATTGTTCAAAACTGGTTTATTAAAGTACATCTCGATTAAAAAATTGTACTTAAGAAAAGTAAAAGAAATTTAATATTCCGAAAAGTATTTGTCAGTATTTTCAGTACATTTCATAGTGAATTTTTGAATCATAAGTATAAATGTACATATTCGAAAAGTTTTGATATTTTAATATGGATAATTTGCAATTAACTTAGAAAGAAAAAATATAGAAAGAGTTTTTTCGAACTAATCAAACAAAAAATAGTTTTAAAATTAGCAAATACAAAGAAATTTAAGTTTAGTATCCCTTAAAACCTTAGTAGGGGTTTTGGGAAATTGTTTTTTTAAATGCTCTTCATTATTCATAGAACATAAAAAAACTTTAGCCGGTACCGTATGTGAGATATCAGAATTTAAAATATACTGTGTATTGAATTTCATGAAATGATTAATTAGAAATATAAATTTGTATGAGCATATGCAACAAGATCGCGATAATACGGAAGCTTATCTTTATTATAGTAGAAAAACAGAATCAGCTACTAAAAGTCTAGCAATAGAATTTCTATAGTCGATATATAGTGACGAACGAAATATTAATCCAGTAATGTTAGTAAAAATGAGAATTTTATTATGGATTTTGTCACTTATTTATTTAACAAAAGCCACATCGCCTATTGTAACCGAATTCAACTGGAAGTATTTAACTTATAAATATTTGTCAAGGGGCCATATGCTTCGCCATATGTTAAACGGCCAATATCAGCATAAGAAAATGATCCCTACTGATGTTCACCGATGGCCAAGTAAAAATTTATATTAATATACGGAATTAATATATATTATTGACATTATCTACGTATAATTTCTATTGTTCTTTTCTATAGAATTTTCTTGATGTTTTATGTTAAATGACAAGAATTAAGACGATCATACTTCTCTATACTTCTATTGTCTAGTAAAATTGAGAATAGAATTTAATAACAGTTAATTAGTTTTGATAATATAAGAAGTATAACATTTAATAATATTTTAGCGAAATGTCGTTTGAGAACAAATGGGCATATTATTACGCATCTATGATGATACAATCATCATTAAATTGGAGCTTTAATTTATGTGATCTCATTTTATTTAAATCCGTTCAAGCTTCATTCACGAAATTGTTAATCTAATTAAAATATTCGATAAATAGTAAGATATTACTGTATGGTATCACTGTATCTTCAAAATTTCCTCAACCATAGTACTGCTTATCACGATATTTTTTATTGCTAAATCGCTTTCTGTCTGAAGTTGTATATTTATATATACAATATCATTATACAATACACATATTTGATTTCTCGATTTAGCTGTAACTCACAGAATCTCCTTTAATATTTCCAAATAGAACATATGTGTAGCTATTCTGGCAATGCCTCTCTGGAAAAAAGATATTGACAATTCAATTTTGAACAAATACGTCTTCTAAGAAATAATTTTAATTTTCTCAACTTGAGTTATCATTTCGTATAGAACTCGGTATCATTACAGTAATTATATTTCTCAATTATAAAATATAAAAATAAAGTAGGAACATAATTCATTTAATTCCATGTATCATGGGCAAATTATTAAACAGAAGTTTTAATCGAAATTTAAGTATAACAATTTTCATAGTGATTATTGATTAAAAAAAATAATAGACGATTTATGGTGTTAAATACGTGAAGAATTGTAAATAAATGATAATAGTATCAATTTTTTTCTTTGACAAACAATGGTACATATCTTCCGAACAAAAGTTTTTATTTTCACATAGTGGTTGGTGCTCTCATCAATGAGCAATAAACAATTAATTAGTTATTGTAAGAATTACATTAATTTTCTAGTTTTTACATGCATTATTTATATATTTTTAAATTTTTATGGAAATTTTGATTTAAAAATTGCGGGGCCTGTGCTTTTTGTCTTACACTCTGAGGGGCGGACATACCCAGAAGGGTTTCCCTTCCGTTTCCTTCTCTCCCTTGAGAAGACTATTAATTAATATTCTAAACATTTTCAATTATATGTGAATTTAATTCTTATGAAAATTTTTTGTATTTGATATCATTCATATATTCTATCATCCTCATTTTTACGGATTTAGACATTTGTACAACATAGGAATAATAACGGTCTGAATAATGTAATTTATGTACTGCATTGTTCGTATTTATTTTATCATTTCTATTTTTTTCAAGTTTAATAATGCTATTGAATTTCTTAATTCAACTAGACTAAATAATTGGAGGACTTTACCTATAATTCAGTCAACTTCCTAGAATTGAAAGTTACAATAATTAACAAAACCGCAACCAAATCAATATTCTAAGAGATTCTAATAGAAGTAATTTAAACAAAAGATCTAAGACAAGCGTTTATTTATTTCTTATTTATATTTTATATGATTATAATAAAGAATCTGATTTTTATCCTATCTTTAATTTAAAATCTGAATTATGATTTAGCAAAATGTAAATTTTTAGTTCGGGTAATATTGAGTTCGGGGCACTGATAAGCTAAACCTACAGTCATCAATTTGGTATTTTTACTACCAACTGTGTAGATTATATATGCTCTATTTTCTTTAAGAAATTCGTTAAATATTTTATTGGGGTCTATTGTATTCTGTAACATTTTTCCTAATTCGTCATTATAGGCGACTGATGTTGTAAGTGTTGGGAAATTCTGAGAGCAAATATTGCATTAGTCGCTAGCATCAATTTTTACTTCTAGTTCGTTGACAGATAGAATATTATGTATTATAGTTATTTCAATGGTATTAGAATTATTGTGGATATTTCTAGATTTAGCGATATGTTTGTATGTTGAAGTATTTTTTTGTGAGAGCTTTCGAGAGATACCTTTTGCAAAACAGGTTTAATCTTTCTCTTATGAGGAGAAGTTTGGATTCTACTATAATTACATTAGTTGGTGTACTTCTGCGGTATTCGAGTGCGAGTCTAATGGCTGTGTTTTGTATTTTTTCAATTTTTTCAATGAGTGATTTATTACTAGTAAGGTATATCAAGGAGCCATAATTAATAATAAGTCGGACATATGTTTTGTAACGTATAATGAGTGTTTCAGGATCAGATCCCCACCATGCACTACGTAAATATTTTATTAGGTTTAAAGCTTTCATACACTTTTTACTAATGTGGGCAATATGTTAATGAAAAGATAATCTATAGTAAAAAATGACTCCTAGAAAAAGACTCTTTTTTTTATTAAAATGTAGTAAAATCGTTTTGTTGGGGTTAATTTCTAATCCTAGTTTAAATAAATTTTTTTTCAAGTACTTTTAAACCGGTTTGTAGAATTCCAACTCCTCTTTTAGTATTTTTAGTTTTCGTGTATATACAAATGTCGTCGGCGAATGGCGTGATTCATATGGTTTTAGCTATATTATTGGTTATTTTCGAAGCATATATGATGTATAAAATAGGACTAAGAACACCGCCTTGCGGCACTCCTTTGTAGACTTTTCTTTGTTGCTCTTGTGTAAAATTAGTATAAATTTGATTTTCGTACATAGAAAATGTAGTATATGAAAATAGCTGTGTCGAACAGCCTATTTCGGCAAAAATATTTAGAAGAACATTTATATCAACATTATCGAAGGTACTTTTTATATCTAAGAAAGTAGCTAAAACTTTTTTCCAGGAAAGCCTCCTCAATCTTTAACGTTACATTAACTAAATTGTCAGTACAAGATCTACCTCGTCTAAATCCCTGTTGACTATCTGGAAGTAAGTTATTATATTATACCCATCATTCTAACCTATTTTTTATCAAAGTTTCAAATAATTTTCCTATACACGAGGTGAGATATATCAGTCTGAGATTGACTGAGTAAGATTTTTTAATACAATGAATGTACGCCTTTTTTCAACCCTCACAGAAATCACTGTTTATTATATCATCATATCACATATAGCATCTTTATCAGTGCAGAAGTATTTTTTGTATATTTTAAGGAAATGTCAAATATTTTGGATTTTGCATATACCTCTTGGTGAAATTCTCCCATACCTTTAAAGTCTATTGGATATATTCCGGTATTGTTTTCAATAATTTCTTTTACTGGATTCATTTTTTCTAAAATTTCTTGTAAGCTTTGTTCCGATTCTTCTATTATTTTTGATTTCTTTAATATCTTTTTACTTTTTTTTCAGTATCTACTTTTTTTGAGCTTATTTCACTGTTTGTATCAATTGATGTAGAATTTTCAATCGGTCGTTTAAAACCTGTTATAGGCCGTGCATATCTAATAGTATTTTTATCGGTTCATTGACGTGTTCGACCTGCAAAGTTGGCATGCATTCAGTTCGTTTTCCTTTTGTATCTGAGCTATTTGGTATGGGTTCTTTAATATTTTCACTTGTTTGTGTTTGTGAAGCTATTTGTGAGGTACCTGTTTTTAAGATTTTTCAGAATTTTGCGACGTGCCCTTCTTCTTTGCATAAAAAGCATGTTAGTTTTTCAGTAGATAGACATATCCAATAAACAATCCCGTCGTATGTAATTTTTGAATGATTCGGGTAACTTTGAAACATCGTTTGGTTGTAACATTATTTGCCTACGGAAGCTTAATACATTACTTTTTAAATAGATACATACGTTCCTTACTTTCTAAATAGATACATACGCGAT
The DNA here is from genome assembly GCA_018907035.1 of Sycobia sp. Sy_11. NCBI lineage: Eukaryota > Metazoa > Arthropoda > Insecta > Hymenoptera > Epichrysomallidae > Sycobia > Sycobia sp. Sy_11. Next base: position 1,771,551 of record JACCIC010000039.1, on the reverse strand, counting down.
CATTTGAAATTCTTGAGATACATTTACTTTGTTTCAGGTCCATTAACTTCCCTACTTGCACTAGATAATCTTGCACTGTAAAACCGTCGATTGAATCAATAACAATAACCTGTTCTCTTGAGGGATAATTTGTGTCAATAGTTACTTGAGCGTATGAACTTTTTTGGCTGGTACTACTTTGCGTGTTGTTCATTGTCACAGAGAATTTTTTATGCCTCTGCAATTAGAAGCATATCAAGTTATCAGAAGGTTCTAGATTTAAATTTTATAGGCCAAAGCCATATACTTTGGCTAAATTTTGCATGCACTGAGCTAGGTAACTGATATCTATACTATTTATAACATAGACACTTAGCGTATAACAGAGCGCACACTCCTAAGCACGTCTGATCACGTTGACAGTTGAACTCGGAATCGCTTTACATTATTTTAATCGAAAAGAATATGCTTCATTTTATGACGCAGACCGTTTGTCATTGAGTATTGGTTGACGTTAGTGTAATTTACCAACTTGTAATATTGTAATAGTATTGTGATTTCTCAGTGATAGCTATTTCGCTTAACAGTATTTAACTCTTCGTAATACATCAAAATGATTGACTTAAATAAACACTTTTCCGTATTATGATCACCAATCTTTATTCGCACATAGCTTGAATGGGTACAGATACTACGATTTACGATATACTGCTAATCATCATTTTCGAAATTCGTATAATATTAATTAGAGTTCATTAAATATAAGATTTGAAAATGTATAATTATTTAAATATTCGTACTCTATATAGATAAATAACAGATTAGATACTAGAATCATCCTAGGTGTTTCGTTTACATTGAGAGAAACTTTACTTACAAACTTGCCTAGCCTACCAGCGAAACATGCTCAAAAGATGTTATTTTTTGCTTGGTATGTAAAAACTTTGCTTTTCGCTGCGGCAATACCTGTTCCATGCTAAACCAGATACTGTAAGAATAAAATCGACTTTATCAAAGATATACAAAAAATATTCACAGACTACCAAGCAAAGAAAATTTTCTATAGATACACATTCTCCGCCCCAATAGTGATTCTTCTTTCAATTGATTGTCAGAATCAAACTCATGAAGCATGTTTCGTTTGAAAGTTGATACCATTTAGAACTCTCACGCTTCAATGACGTTTTGACTTTTGTATGTAAAGCTGGTTACTTCATAAATAATGTATTATTAATAATAATTTATATATTTAATATTAAGATTTCACTAATGCTTAATTTCTGCTTAGGAGATGGACGGGTATTTATAGCACTTCCAAAAGATGAAGGTGTTGCTGCATCTGTGAATGTAGTAGTAACCAATGAGACAAATTTTTCAGGACCACTTTTAGCTCCATATCCAAATTGGAGTTATTATGAAACTGAAGATCCCTGTACAGGTATCGTTAGTGTACATCGAATGACTGTAAGTTTTTTTTTGTACAGTAAAGAAATTAGTGATTCAAATAATATAAATATATATATATATATATATATATATATATACATATTTATTACGTTATATATATATACATATATATATATATATATATATATATATATATATATATATATTTATATATATGTATATATATATTATCAATTTTTTAGATCGATGAATGTGATCGTATTTGGTTGCTGGATTCAGGAGTCATAGGCACTACTCGTGTGTGTCCTGCAGTTATATATGCCTTTGATTTACATAGAGATGTAATGGTTGTAAAGGTACCAATTCCTGATGAAATAGCTCAGAATGATGACAAATGGGGTTTATTAGTCAATATAGCTGTTCAGACTTCTGGAAACCGGTGTGAACAAACAACGGTAATAAAATACGAAAATTAAATTAGCATTAATCCGAATAATTTTCAATTGCTCTCTATATATTTTTACGAGGGAAGGGAAGTCAAAAGAATGCATCGACACTGGGCTAATTGGAAACTGGAATTCAATATTACTTGGGGATAATGTACAACATTGCCAGTATTAACGATTATGTCAATAAAGAAATTTTGTAGAACAAAATTGTTTATGTTTTCTGTAGAAGAATTACTTTATAACATAATTGCTATATTAAATTTTCAGTGAGAAATGATTTTTCTAATAAATTTGCACTAATAGAATGAATTCAATTCACACGTTTATTAAAATTCAGTTCATTATTTAAAATTTTATTCGAATGTATAAATAATTTCAAACTATGTGAGTTTTCTATAATTATGTTTTCCATATAATGTTAAGACATTTAAGTAATTTATTATTTTATTGTAATGTAAATCATAAATTTGATATTGAATTTAAAAATTATATTTTTTCGTCAAACGGGAAAGAATAATATAAATTCAACAATTATGTTAAATTTCAAAAATTTCCATTAATTTAGAAAATAGTGCTAATAGTGTCCTTAATTGTTACAAATAATATATCCACAGGTATACATAGCAGATACAGCAGGCGATGCACTGATAATCCATAAATTGAATTCCGAGGATATCTTTAGATTGGATTCTGAAGCCTTTAATCCAGAACCAGAAAACATTCAAGTGACTATTGCCGGCGAAACTTTTGATAAACCTTATGGATTATATAGTATGACATTATCGTCACCTGTCTTCCCTGGCAATACTAGGCGGTTGACTTTCAAAGCTTTTGCTTCAAGGACAATTTACAGCATGCGTATAGGGCAAAATATAGATGAAATAATGACGAATAATACAGAGTATATAGTGAATGTTAAGGATATGCCCAGTCAAGTTTCCGCCATGGCTTACGCTCCCAACGGAATTCTGTTTTATGGATTAACGCGTCAAACTGCTATTGGATGTCATAATCCTTTCATGAATTTAGCATCAAGAACAACCGTAAGGAATTTTACTTTTTAATTATTAATGGTGAAATAAGCTTGTAGTTATTATTTATTTAAAGAATTTATTAATCATCGTTTCTATAACGATTTCACTTAGATGAGTTAATTTGAAAGCTCACGCAGATTAATGTTTATCTCTCATGTCTAATTTATTTTAGTAAAAAATAGTTTAACTATTATTTATCGTTCATTAATGTCACGATAATTTTTACGCCGAATTTTGAAAATTATAAACTTTTAGATAATACAAAAACATTGTTGTATTTTTTAAAAATTAAGTGTTCGGTCCCTCTTTGAAACTCGATCGGTTATGAAGCAGTAGACAGATTAAACTTCATTGCCACAATAGCTTGACGCTGACAATTTTATTTATTTTTTAGAGTGAAATCTCATAACCCAATTGGTACATTTGTTTGACTTGAATAAATTATTTTTAATAAATTTACAATTTGCCCTTCTGAATTTGTTCCTTCATCCGTCAAGCATACTAGCCTTTCTAAACTCTATTTGTTTTAACGGTAATAAAATATAAATATAAATTTTCTAATACCTTTAATAATTCACTTTGATTTTTACTATTCAAAGAATGCGAATACCAGAAATTCCCTGTATACTTTTTTGAAGAATATAAATAGAGGCTTGTTACATCGAAAAAAATCGTGCACAAAACGAATACAATCACGAATCTGTAGAGGTTTTCAAACAATTAGGAACATCGTATATATAGTAACTTAACTATAGGCATATTGACTTGTAATCTCAAAAAATAAACAATTTCATGTATAATTTGTTGAACAAAAATAAATATTCATTTTCAGAAATCTTTATTGACAGACCGTTCAAGATTTCAATTTATTAGCAGTATGAAATATATGCCACGAACCGAAACTCACGAAGAGCATCTTCTTATATTAACAAACAGATTACAGAAGAATGTAAAGGGTACAATGAATTTTGAAGAAATTAATTTTCGCGTTTTAAGAATTCCAATAGAAGGTCTTGTCGAGGGAACAATTTGTGATATTTCTTAATGATGAATTAAGTAAAATATTCTACCTATCTACAATTTGCTTCAGTGAGGAAAACTATAAAATTATTCATTTTCATCCGTCAGTGAAAATTCTTAGTGATGGAAAATATAAACACAAATTTACACTAAAATTAAATTATTTAACAATTGTATAAAGCTCAATTTCGATATTATAAATTATATATTCAGCATTCATTGAATATCTATTATATTCTCCATCAATTAATAATAGTTTTATTGTTGTTGTTGATGTAGAAATATATAACTATTACACCAATATTGAAAAATTTTATGTTAAGATTTCCTTTAAGGATTTGCAGTCAATGCTTTCATCAATTTAAGGAATTCAATACATTATCATAAATCTAAGAAAATTAATAAATCCTTCATTTGTGTTTAATCTAATTTCTTTGAATATCTATAAAAGTAATGTATGTTTTATATTTATACACAGTATTTATCTCATATATAATAATATAAATATTTTCTATGCCACGTGCATCAAATTCGTGGATAACGTAACATATCAAGGATTGGAGAATTGAACATGTATCGCAAATTTGTAAAATGAAGTGAATGTAACGGGACTTATAAACGGTGTTAGATGATTGATCGTTGCAATTCCTTTTTGTAAACTTGACATCTCAATAATACAAAGTTGTTTAGCTCTATGTTCAAGTTTCGATCTAATTTTATCTTGAAATAATTACCTAGAGGATATTGGCTATCTTGCCTGCACTCTAACTTTCTTACAAAACCCTATTCAACGCAGTTCTGCTATAATTTCTAAATTTTATTACTGCAATGATAATTTCTAGCTGATTGTTTGGCGATTCGTAATCTACGTCGGTAATCTCATTGAAATCACCCCACTACATTAAATCTATTGAAGATTTTTTCTTTGTTATTGAATATTTAGGTTTGAAACCTCTGTTGCAAAGGTCAATGGAGTATTAATTGGTTTTAATAGGAGTGAATATTCAGGTGTAATAATTAAACATACAAATAAAAGATTTATATTAAATTGCTATTTATTATAATAAGCGCACGAGACATAAAAAACCTCCACTCGATGAGTGGAGGAAAAAGCCGGTTGTACAATGATTTCTAAACGGTATACCTTAATAAATATATCTTATATAACACGTATATCTTAATAAATTTTACAATGACTAAACGCGCTCTAATAGAGAAATCCAGACTTACGCGACTTACAGAATAAAGCTCGCTTACCGCACACACAACTCTTAGGTGTATAAGCACTCCTGCGCAGGACGATACCGCCGCGACCCTACACGGCGGGTAAGGTCCGTTGGGGAAGGAGCGTTCCGCTAGTGACCTCCTGCTCTGAGCCGCAGTCCTGACGTCTCAGGAACGGGTACAGCCCTTGCCGCTGAGGTCAGCCTCTGGGCACAACACCGTGCGCCGCTGGGAATCTCCTCGGATTTCTACGATCAGTAGATACCACAAGGCCAAGTGCCTTGTCCCGCAAACAGTCCTTAATCGCGCGCGCACACACCCACATGCACACGCAATATATTCTAATAAAACTCGATGATAGGAGTGAATTTAGACTTGAACCAATGCTTCACGCAACGGATGAACAAATACACGAAAAACAATATAAACGGAGTAGATTTAAGAAACTACCGAAGGTTCTCACACGTTCGATGATCGGGAGCGCAGTGTCCTTAGTCCATTCACACCATCGGACTAGATGTGTAAGTAAGGGGGGATGGGGAGATCGCTCTATCCTGAAGCCTATGCAGGCCATACCTCTTTCTAAGGTGTGAGTGAGGCCCATACCGTAGACTTCTGCACACCATCTGCACAACAACTGCGCACCCCCACATCGATACGTATGCCATCTCAAACAACCTGCTTTTTTTACGTTTACTACTACTTTAAATCATTGGATATATTGAATAATATTGAAATATTTTCTATTAGTTAATAAGCAGATAGACTGATCTTTTCTATGTATTTTTCTATGAGAATTTGTTCGGTAGAAAAGAACAAAAAATGGCAATACCAGTTCGTTGATTGGAAGTATATTAATCACAAGACTTCAACAGCTTCTAAAAGCAATATCGTGAAGCAAGAATGACTTATATAAGTCTAGAAAACGACATGATCACAAGCGCAGAAAGGATCTGTATTGAATAGCAGGCTGGTTTTTAATTCTTATAAATAGATCTGCTTATATGTATATTATGTTATATGTTTATATGTATATTTGTATAAAAGTAATTCAATGAGTTACATCTTTAAGTTACATCTTTCAATTGTATTATTTTATCTTTAAATTTAATTACAGAATCGAGAAGAATGAATACACCTCCTATACTTCCCGTATATATTCTCGATTTTGCTTCAGCTTTCATCTAGTAATCATAAAACATCTGATATTGTTGTCTGTTGATATCTAAATCTGTCCTTGCGCATAGGTTTAGATGTTAAGGGGGGGTAAGGTATTTAAACTTTTTTGACCATTTTTTAAAGGAATGCTTTATATCTCAAAAATATTATGTAGAAATTTCAAGTTAATCGGAGCAAAATTGATAAAGTTGTCAGTATTAGAACATTCGTTGCTCCAAGTAGGATTTTTGCATATTCGTAATTCTGCTTGACAATTGTGCGGCGCGCTTACTTGGAGAGCGATTGTTTTAATTTACAAATCCTACATTCATTTCTTATTAAAAGCATCTTTTTGGACATTTCTTGTATATTTGAGCCATACAGCCAATAGATACGTATATCAGCTAGTCTAAAAGTTTGAGTTTGTTTACTTTCGTACTTGCTCGGTTTCCGGAAATTTTCAACGGTAAATTAATTCTTGCTGTTACTATATATATATTTAGTAGCATTAAAAATGCCTCGAAAAATTACTAGAGAAGATCGAAAAAAAGTTATAAGATCTTGTCTCAACCGAAAAAAATACAGCCTCCTTATAAGCGTAGAAGTAACGAAGCGGAAGCTAATTGTGCGTCGTCAAAAAAAAATTAAAAATAGTCTCCCGGTAGGGATAGAAGAAATTGTCGAAAAAAATTATAGAATAATAGATTTTATTCTTGTCTTTTCTACTATTTCAACTTTGTTAGAATGTGTAAATGCGATAAAAGCGTTTTGCTATATGGACCTGGTATTGATGATTCTATATGAACCTGAAAGAATTATAAAGTTTTATTGTGAATTTTGTAGTTTACAAAACTCTTAAGCCGTTTCCTGAAAACTGACATTTTTGAAGTGGATGTACATCCTCACACAAAATCTACTGAACCGATCGATTTGAAATTTGGCACAGTACATCTTTACATAATTCATCTGGTAATGTTGTCGAGTTTTTTGGTTATTTTTATTAATTTTTAATTTTACAGTAATAAATAACCCGATTTTTTATAGCAAAAATCGAATTTTTATCTTCTTAGGGCTACCAAAAATTCTAAAATAAAAAAAAAACTCGACAGCGTTACCCGATGAAACATCTCCTTTGAAGAATGCTCTTTGGTTTTTGCGATTTCGATGATTCTGTAGTGCGTATTCTTGTACACCACAAAACAACTTTTTCTCGAGGAGCCTCCGGAGATTCACTGTCATTCGCTGAATTTTCAATATTTTTCAATGAAAATTTAGGGAAATATTGTTCAAATGATACATTATTATATGCAAATTGACTGGGCAATCCGGCTGTATCTGTTTCTCGAGAAAAAATTCTTAAAAACATGCCTGTTTTATATCGAATTAACCTTAGCCCCTCCCTCCTTAAATGTATTATTGAGGCATCCAATGAAGTTAATCATCGGAAACATAATGTTTTATGGAAGTCGATGACATATTATCATGTATTATATAAGCTAATTTTTTTCGTTTCGAATAGGGTTTTAATGCTACCCACATCCAAAAAGCGATTGCAATTCAATGAAACTTCAATATTTGATTTGACTCGCCTGAATCGTCTGTCAGCGTATTCTCATGCATAATGGAAAACTATATCGAATATTTGACACAATATACGTATGTTATTGACACAATAACATAAAAAACATTTGTGAATAGTAGTCAAAAATCAAGATACATGTTTTCAATTTCACATATAGCGAGTAGAGAATTATAAAAACAAATTAAATGTATTGCAATAATTTCCGTCAAAAATAGACGGAATAAGTGCATAATGACAGTCTGGTTAGAAAGGAGATCTGCCTGACCTGCTCGGGAATTGCAGTGCCTCTCCTTGAAGTAAGTCACACAAAACAACGATTTATTACCCATTTCTGTAAATTCAAAACGTACAGGCAAATGTATAAAGGCAGGAGCGACAGTTACATAAATTCAAAAAGTAGACCTGAAATTGGGAAAAGGGCATGGTGGATGAGATCGATCTGCAACTAAGTTTTTCTGTTATGAGGTAGTAATCAATTGTGCTTGAAACGTGGAGAGCTCAGTACCTTCTAAGTTAACGGATATTAATATTATAAAATATTAAAACTGGTGTTATCTTCTTCTATATATATATATTGATATTTATATATTACAAATACATATTTGAATGTAATATAGATAACATTATTAGGCTAATCTTGATGAAAATATTAAATTTAGAATTGTCACTGTCTAAAATTTCATATATTCATGAAAAACATTTTCATTGAAAAATATTTGAATTATTATTTTTAGTCGTGTTAAAGTATGAAAACAATATAGCTTATATACTATTAATTGTATTTAAAAATTTTACAATAGTATATATATTGAAAGTATTCATTCATGCAGCGGTTCAATAGCATGTTTTGTTCGAATTATATAAAAAATATTTTAGTCAGAATACAAAAGATAGTAAACGACACTTTTTGATAAAATATCAATTCCAACTTTATTATTCTCAAATGCCTTAATTCCATATATTTTTAATTACATGGTTAACATTTATGCAATGTTTTTTATAATAAAAATTTTTCGCTATGTCAGCAATAAAAACTGAAAATGTACGTTTTCGTATGACGAAGTATGGTTTTTATGCATAAAGAACCATTTTACTATATTAAAATAATATTCCAAGAATTTACTAAAAGCTTATGAGAAGAAGTAAGGAATTTCCTCAGTGTTTTTCGTGTATTAATAATGGCTTCGCTGTTACGACAGCTGTGACTTAATAAAATAAATATTATGTTAAACTATCCAAATACTACTTTATTCTAATATATTCATATTTATGTAATTATGCTTTATTGAGTTTATGCAGAAGTCTTTCAATAAAAAAAATCAAGAACTTTTAAAAATAATTGTTAATGTAATCATAATTTTTTGAAAACCTCTTTGCATATGTAAATGATTTATAGGGAATGCATACAGACGTGTAGTCCAATAATCCATACATGATAATTTTCGCTTTCCGTATTATAAGACTTTTGAGTGCACGACACCCAAGAGCCCATTCCTGTCAGAAGGACAAGAATCGAATGATAACCGAATATCTATACGTATATAAATCAAAATTAAACAAATTATACACGTCAAAAAGTTATGAACGTAAAACTAAAAAAATTTATATTACGGAAAGTATTTCTCACTACTTTCAATACGTGATATAGAAAAATTTAAACGCTACATTAGTATAAATGTGCATATTTGAAAAATGTTTGCATTATCATATCTATGAAAAAAATTGTTGATAAACAAAATTTACAATTTCCCTAGAGAGATATCACTAGACGTTCAAAATGCTGCACATTAAAATTTTTTACGCACTTTTCAATTATTCAGCCCTCAAAATATTATTTGCTAATTTTGGATCTCATAATCAGATAACCCCGACCAATAGGACTATTTACTAGAAATTTATATTTATCGGTTTTCTTCGACATTCTTATCTTTTCATCCTAGATTTCATTTCGTTTCATATACAAAATGCGATCCCATTTCTGGATCTCAAGAAATTTTAGCAGTAAAAGCTTAGTTATAGCAAATTATTTGCCTTACAGTTTACATCCTCTTAGATGATAATTCATTCAGTAAGCTATTTTTTAGAAACCATTTGTATCATCTATGTATTATATTCTTTTATGATCAAATAAAAATATTTTTGGAATATACAATGGTTTATAAAATACTATTTCATAGAATTATCATATGTGAAAAAGTGATATCAATAGAACATGTCAATAATTAGTAGTATTAATTTAGGTTATTTTTAAAACTTACAGTTATGAATTTATTTGCTCTTAAAGCTCTGGATATCATAAATTTATCAACTTTATTAGTCGTTAAATTTATTCATTCTTTTTGAATATATTTTCCCCATTAATGATTTAGTAGTAATTTTTTTTAGTAATTTATAGTAATTTATAGTAATTTTCTCCAGTCTTGAAATGGCGAAATATACATGATTTTCTATTGTATGGTTCATGTTGTTAGTAAATTCAGTCGACTCAAAAATCTACCATTATTACTAGTATAAAGTTTTACTAAACTCCATAAACTCCAAAGATCATATTTCCGACTGCTAATTATATATTTATATCCAGTGCGTCTAAAAAATAAATTTCTACAAAGATAACGATTTCGTATTACGTTAAATTCATATATTTTTAATTACGTTTAATGTTTACATACTCATCTCAATGTTAATGTCGTATTTTTCGAAGAAATCACATATAAGTTTGAAAGCTGTTATATCGCATTGGGCAAGAAGAGGTTTTATACTATATGGTCAATACTTTTTGCATTTTATCAGTTTGCCAACTTTTTGCAGTAATATGTTTCTCTGCCAATTTCTGCCAAATATATCTTGTATTTTTTCTTATATTAATTGTGCTAGCGAAACCTTTGAAGTGTATTATTTTTCAAGGTTTTTTTTATTTATGTGACAGTTTTTTGTAATTCATTAAGTCTATTAATTTACTTGATTTATTCCACATAATATCGAACATTTCGTTTTGCCTGATTAGTTGATCACACTCAGCGTCCCATCAGTAGACAGGATTGTAATATGTCTTTGGGGATACAATCTTTTTTCTAAAAGTACGCTCTATTATGATTTCTTATAATATTAACATTTCATGCAACTTATTTATTCAATAAATCCAGACATAGAAAACATCGCCGTATTCACTTTTAACACCTCTCAAAACGAAGCATCTCCCAAACAGTAATAAATATTTTGACATAAAATTTGGCACAAGTGTCACTAATAATACTATCAATTTCCAGAAAAAAATTTACCGAATCAAAAAACCCGGAAAATTTTAATTTAAACTTCACCTTTCAATGTGATCACAGTAGTAATCACCCAAAGTAGGTTATTGAAATGATGTTTCGAAAGCTATTTAAAACTGATCATCTGGCTTTGACTCGATGATTTTAATGAAAAATGTTAATATTGATTGCACAAAAGCTTCTACTAGTTCTCAAGCTATCATGAGTAACTCGTTCAAGTTTAAATTTGAACTCGTTAATTTTTGATCCTACACATCATACCGATATTTCAGAAACAACCATTCATTATTTCTGCATTGATAATCTCAACCTTTTTTCTTATAAGGAGTAAACGTTCATTTATTCCCTCTATTTTGAAACACAAAGCGCTCTTAATTCACATCAACCACTCGGTTAGACATAATTCTTTTTTCTTTTTTCAAATGTTTCGGGCGGAATTTTATTCTTTTAGACTTACTTAACCAAGATTAAGATTTTTACAACAATTATTAATCAAACCTACGAAAAAATATACCTGTAAATAGAATTTTTCTTAATAAAGGACTGCCATAGATTAATACTGAAATTATTAACTTATGATTTGTCCAAATAAAGCTTACAGGATATATAAGAAAAAATAAAACGCTCCGTAACTTATTATGTGACGCCAAGTTCAAATATTACAGAACTGATTTTAAAAAAACCCTCTAAAAGTAGGAATTTATGGCCACTATTTCCTAATTGAATCTGTAGTAATTAAGAAAATCTAATCGTATGTTGCTAAATTAAATTCTTATGATACGTATAAATTTTGATTTAGGAAAAATCACAATGTTCACACTACGCTTATAGAAATTACTGACTCTATAAGTGAAGACACTGAAGACAAAAAATTAACCTTGCTAATCGCTTTTCATGTTAACCGCCTTTAATTGCGTTAATATACCTCTATTGACACATAAACTCAAGAGCTACGGTTGATTTCTTTTACGTGACTCTTGGAATATCTTCTTACTAATTTTTGTGTAATCCAGTTGTGGATGACTTGAATGAGAATTATTCCTTTGAGCTTGAACAAAACTCAGATATTGCTCAAGGGTCTTACTTGACCCGCTGCTTTTAATTTATTTATAAATGATTTACCGCCTTGTTTCCCTTCTGTGAGTATCGCCTATATGCTGTTGATTTCATTATTTATATTCAGTGTTTTTTAAATAAACTAACAGAATGTATTAGAAAATTTAACGACGATCATAAATGAATTTCGTTATGGTTTACTTTTTTCTATTATCTTTATTTTATTTCATCCAGTTTCTAATTATCTATCATTCTAAGTTTATTTAAAAATACAGAATATAAGAATATTACTGTTTCACAGCTGTATTTCCCGTTTTTACAGTGAACTCAAATTTAATTTTATGTATGAAGTATTGTTATCCAATTTCTGGTTGTCAGAAAAAATGCTCATCAGCGCCTTGATGACAAGCAAGAGGAGCTATTTGGATAAAGGCAACCTAGAACCAAGCCCTTTTGATGTAAAAAGTTTCCTTGTCTACTATCTATTCATCCTATTTATAGATATACATAGATAATGTTTATATAGAGTAATAAATTAGACAAAGTCCTTGGCCCAAAATAACAATAGTTTGCTAGGCGCAGTCTGCTTTGAACGTCTCCAACAATTTATTTTTCTGATATCTATGTCTTGAATTGTGGATTTATTATATATTTAGAATCTTATTACCTTCAAGTACAATTGTTTAAAAAAGCAAGATATATGTATTCTTTTCTTCCATGCAGTATCTCTAATATTTTTCCTATGAATGTCTGTCAAAGAGCATTAAATCAATACTGAACCTTATCTCTATTACAGTAGAATAAATGTAGAGCTACCATTAAATGTAGATTAGTATTATCTTTGTAGTCGAGTTGTAATAACTCAAGAAATATTACAGAAGTACTCTTAACCAAAATGATTATCTTTCTCTGGATCCTGTCAATTATTTCTGTGATATCCACTACGACATCATCTATTATAACCGAATTTGAATGGAGGCATTTAGCTTATCACTACTCATCAGACGAACACATGCGTCGTCACATGTTCCAACGCATGTATGATTATAAGAAAATGATTCCAATCGATATTCACCGATGGCCAAGTACACATTTCAATTATGATATATACTATAAGGATATACATGTATAATTTGTATGAAGTCTATAGAATTTACATAATTATTGTATACTTTCTTTGATGTATGTTATACAATGAAAATTCCATTATATCTATTGAGATTTTTACCTAGAAGTTAAAGCGTAGTTTTGAATATTTACTATGTATCTTTTCATAAATTCTCTACGTATAGTTTCATTTATATTATTATTCCAAATCATTTTACTACTAATTTTACAAAATATAAAGAAAAACTAAACTAAAATCTATTAAAAATTTCAGATAATTAATACGATTTTGAAAATTTAGATTATCGCAATTAGACAAAATGAAAGAAATTTGTTAATGCAAATACATTTCTATTATCTTAATTTATAAATTTAGTAAAATAAACTAACTATTAAAGCATACTAATAAAGCATATTGAATATAAGCAAATAAAATTGAAACGAAAATTCAAAATAGTTACCAATTTATTTGCTTTTTACTGGAAATCATATTTATTTTGCCTCGTGCTATTGACAAAATCTGTAATCATTATTTTGAATTTCGATTTTTCATGTTACCGTTTTAAAGTCGCATCATGTTGAAAAACTATTTTTGAATCATTATCATATATTCGTTGTATCATTCTTTTTAAATTTTTGTATATAGTGATTTTTAATAATTCTTTGTCGAATAATTAATGATAACAATTAGTTCGACAGATAAGAATTAAGTAAAACGTTAATGTAATCCTGGTAGAAAATAGTGGAAATTACTGAATTAATCTTTTTACTTTATTTAGAATTTAATTAATAGTAGAAAATAAGATTAAATAGTAAAAAAAAAGAATAAGAATTCAATAGGAAAAAAAAGTTTTCTAGTATAGTCCTATTCGTCTTCAATAATTATCTCTGTAATCATTTTTATTTCATTATAAAATTGTCGAACATTCAACTTCTGCTAGTTAAATTTTAGATTTAAAGTTAAAAATTAGCAAGTCCATATTTATGATACTCATTTACGTCGTTGGTTAGAAAGAATATGGTCTATGAAGAAAGCAGATTAATATAAGAAATGTGTAGATTATTCGACAACTTTCATGCTGAACGATCAATATTCGTACATTAACATCTGCAAAGCTGGAAATCATATTTTTTATGTTACTCAATTTTAAAAACTTGTCTTCTATTTCATCTCTGTGGTTTTCGACTATTGCACCTAAATTATCAGGATCACTACTTGATCTATTAATATTTTCCGTTTTATTATCTATTTTACATAGTACTATGTCTAAATTTATACAATCGGTATGTTGAATTTTTTTTTTTGTATGTTATTTAATGTCGCTCTATTTATGCTTCCAAATATTAGTGCTAATCAGCGACAGAGATCTATGATGTGTCTATAAACAAAGCATATGTATGTTATATTTATGTGGCTCCGTTAAGTAATTTTTTAATATATCTTATATATATATATATATATATATATATATATATATATATATTTATAATGATCTTATATCCTATACAAAGTGGTCTTCGGTGTTTGTCTGAAAGAACCAGTCTTCTTCCAAATAATTAACGCTCATGTTGGTAATAAATCTAAATATTCGAATCTTCACCATATATACACCCCTTCGCAAAGTTTTTCAATTATCGAGTGGATTATGTTAACGTGGTTGTTATTTTTGATAGATTTTTTAATCATTACGAGTCTTAGTCAGTCGATCAGTTCGTAAAGTAAATGAGAAAAAGAGTTCGTAAATCCAGCACAGAGCTAGTGATTTTAGCCACGTATGGAAGTGATTCTCCTTATCTAGAGGCTAAATCGAATATCAGAGTAATGACATAGTTAAATTTTTTACTATTCAGAGAATGCATGCTTCTGCGTTTTAGAAACTGTTTGTTGCACACTTGACATTTCTAAGCTATTTTGATAATCTGCCATGCCAGTTTTTGTAACATGTTTTCAGTCATGATATTTTAGAAAGAGAAGGCTCATTAATCGATTAATTTAGGGATAGCTATTCTGCATTACCAGAATATTATAAGATTCAAAAAATTTCAGAACATTTTCCATTCCATATCCATCATATTAATTTCTCACTTCATAAATTTTATTCAACAACCTTGACCTACCCGTCTCCAGCATTTGGATGTATTCATATTCAATAGATTTTTTCTAGAATTTTATTTGATATATATTATAGACCAAATTATAAAGTATAAATTACGCGATTTCAAAATTATCATTAACGAACTTATTGTGCTTCTTCTTCTACTTCTTTTTAATCCTAAAAATGTTTACTTTTTGCATTTATTCAAAAGCTGATGGTTCCTTTCTCTTCTTCTTCCTCTTAGTATATATTGCAATCTTGTGAGGCGGATTGATTAATGATTAAAATACCTCAATCATTACTTTTTCGGCGCTATCTTTATCATATTTTCAATTTAAATTATTCATACGATCACTTAAATGTTCACGAATAAACTTTATACTCTAGTGTTCTGCGATCTATATTAAGAATAAAGCAGCCAAATCTCTTTTGCTATCTACTATTATCGAGGACTTGATCCTTGTTAATGATAAATTTATTAAAATATAAACTTATTGTGTGTCATATCAGAGATAATGTGGTCATTTTATACATGCCTTCAATTCGTGTCTTTTATCTGTAATAGAGATAACAAATTAACGTTGTCTCTAACAAGAAATTTTGGTATCTGTGTATATATCTGATTAAATGAAAACAATCTACATTTTTGTGTCTACTTATGCAAAAGAAAGTCCGCTAATTGTTTCACTTTCCATAAGCAATGCCATCGAACATTATGATCGAATAAGTTGAGGCTATAAACGGCTCGATCACGTCCATATGTTCTTGTAAATGCAAAACACTTGATACCATCTAGCAGCTCAAATCCTTTTTCTAAGATTTAATACTGTGGAGGAGTCAAAGATTTTCAATATACGTATACAGTTTCGAATTTGCTTTCATTAGAATGTATTGTCAACAAAACAAAAAACTGCTTTTCTACAGCTGGGAAGTAGATTCGTGTGTCATTTCATTCTTTTTATCCTACTTTACAGTAGTTTCAAAAATTTACTATTAAAAGTTATAAAAAATTTAATACTAAATTTAATTATTAAAAAAAAATCTATAACTATTTCTCTACAAATAGTTCAGTTCTATAACTTCTGGTAGTAGTACACTGAACGTACACTGAACGTACACTGAACTTGTTATGAAATGTTATGATCATATACGGTAAATTAAAAGGTTGCAGTTTAGTAAATTCTATCATCCATTATCTAACACTTGAACTATATTTACCAGAATAGCAACATTGCGAGTCGAGAACTAGATCGTCAAAACGCTTATAAAAATATGATTCTGGAATCAATCGTCTCGAAGAAGTAAGAGAAGATAAATATGAAGAACCATTTCTCTAAAGAATCTGAATAAGGTGACCAAAGTTAGATCAAATTTGAACAAGTGCGCAAAACTAGTCTGATTCCAACTAGCGCACTTGCTAGTAGAACAGCCGGTGTAGCGAATGCAGTCTTCCTACTTCATTACCCATTGCTTTAGGTAAAGATAGTCATCTTTGTTTATTTGAAAATCCATTTACTTTGTCTCTGTGGTCTTGAAGCACCAGACTGTCTACCCAAAGAACTCTCTCCTAATAAGAGTTAAATTATTAGACTGTTAGAATTGTTCACTTTCAATTCCATTGATAAAATAGACCAGTAAATTATTATAACTTCCTAAGAATAATATTATTCATTGTTTAATTAAAGCTTCCCATCCATTTAGTTTTCGTCTAGAAGATTCCATCAGTCAATTTTGAGATTTATACTTGCCTATTCTCAAAATTAACGTATTAGCAGTCGAAAAGTAACATCATTTCAACTATTTCTGCTACCCACTATTTCTCTTTCATTTCACATATATAAATACTTCAGGAAATATTGATAAATTTTTTATGCTAATAAATGTAGTAACTGTTGTGCAACGAGATCGCAAGTACAAAACACATACGCGAGCGCAGGTGCACATATTGTGAGCTAAAATATATGTGTGTAGATACATCAATTGACGCTTTCTATATATATATATATATAACATAGCATGTATAGAGCATGTATAGGGATACACATATATATACCCACCATCTGATTGCAAAATGCGCGTATGCTTATATGTCTTTTACCCCGAACCCCCATAAACCGAATTTCCACAGCTTATCTACTAACGAAAGCGATTTTAATTAAACAATAGTTCATTATAACTTATTAAAAACTCGTGAATAAAGTTCTATAATTGATTTATTTCACAATAAAGGGTAGATTTGTCTTTAAATCCACTGGATCGTAAGCACACTGAAGATACCTATAATCATTTTCATTTTCTGAAAAAAGTGAGAAGAGTTAAAAAATAGCAATAAATCGATACATGCGAGATTTCAAGTATTATTTTATAATTCTTTGTACAATCATTAATAGTAACAATTAGCTCAAAAGATAAGAAGTGCGTAAAACGCTTAGGTAACCCTGTTAGAAAAATATGGAAACTATTTAACTAAACATTATCTAAATTTAATTAGATAACGTATCTATTCTATCACATTAGTCAAATAAATTAGTCAAACTCCTTGACCCAAAATAGCAGTAGTTGGCCAGGCGCAGGCTGCTTTTAACGTTTTTGATGATATATTTTTCTAATATGTATGTCTTGAATTGTAAATTTTCTCTATATTTAGGATCTTATTATCTTCAAGTACAACTACAAGATATATTATCCTTTTCTTCAATGGAGTATCTCTAATATATTTTCTATGAATATATGTTCAAGAATATTGAATCAATACTCAAGCTTATCTCTATTATGGTAAAATAAATGTAGAGCTACTATTAAAAGTCTCACACTATTATCTTTGTAGTCGAGTTGTAATAACTCATAAAATATTAGAATACAAAATTACTATTAATAAAAATGAAAATCTTGTTTTGGATACTGTTAATTATTTCTGTGATATCCCTACGGCATTGTCTGTTATAATTAAATTGGAATGGAGGCGTTTAGCTTATTATTCATGAGATGAAAAAATTCTTCATCACATGTTCGAACACCAATATAATACCTATATAAAAATGAAATCCACTTAAAAATGTTTGATAATTGACAAGATTTCGAAAATTTTGATTATCGTAACTAAAAAATTAAAAAAAAAAAAAGTTTAAAGATTAAATGTATCTCTATTATATCCAGCATAGTCAATAAATTTAGTAATATTCTATACTAGGTATAATCAAATACAATTGATAACAGATAGAAATTTTCACAGTTCTGCCCATTTATTATTAAACTTTTGGATTTAATTTGATAACTTATCTACCTTACTACGCTGGTGGAAAATTAGATAATAAGTTGATGTGACGAGTTAAGAATTCAAGTTCATATTTCCATGAAACTGAATTAACTGTCCAGCACGTGAACTGCGTATAAATTTATTTTCAGTTTTGAAAAGAGTTTTTTAATGGAATAGGAAACATCAATAAATTTATAATGAAATAAGAAAGAGTAAAACAATAAAATTTGTTATAATCTTATTCTTGAAATCTTAATACACCGTTTGATAAAATCGAATCAATACTTCTTTTGTATTTGAGCTCAATTCAGAAAAAGTTAGAAAATTTTGAAGATCATGATTTAATATTAGTAAAAAGTATCATAAAATACTTCTATCTAGTCTGCTTGAAACTTGTGGAGCTTGTATTTATATTGTAGTTTTTTCTATAGCTTTTCCTGTTTTCAACGGGCCAGCTATAGTTTTCTTCGTGACATATTCTCAATCGTTATTCCATTTATGCTTATTCAAAAGAAAGCAGAGATGTGTAGGATTATTAGTTTGTTTTAGCTCCTATCAACTTATGGTAAATTTACATGTTTGTTTCTACTCTTGTTTTTTAATCAAGACAGTCGCCTCAATCTTAGTAGGATTAACTAGCAGATTAATCCTTCATATTATCATTTAACCAACAGTAAAAATAAGTAATAAATAGCCAGGAATACATAATATAAAGTAAAAATCAAGGAGAAAACATCGACTGAACAGACCAATGTAATTTTCTACATAAACCACTGCGAATATGTAAAAAAATAATACGTGCAAAAAAGACTTTCATATAAATATTTTCCTCGCCTATTCTTCCCTATTAATTAACAAGTAACACCAATTGGTTGTTTCGTGCACTGCACGCACGGGTAAAAAACCGATTGGTAATCAATATTTCTCGACGTGTAATCGCATATTTTTTTCACGAGTGTCAGAAAATTATAAGTAGGATATTACATTTATAAAACTAAATTCGAAAAACTTTAAATTTTAAAGCTTCAAAAATTATTAACGGATATTATAAAAACATTTTTAAATATTAGTCTATTAACAGTATCGTTGTCTATGTATTTATAAATACAATTTTTTTTTTAGATGATGGACGGGTATTTGTAACAGTTGCAAAAGACGTAGGCGTTCCTGCCACTGTCCATTTGGTGACTGATGGAACCAGTTTTTCCGGACCACTTTTAATTCCTTATCCGAATTGGAAATATTATGAGAGAGACAATCCCTGTACCGGCATTGTTAGTGTACACAGAATAACTGTAAGTGATTTTTAATGAATTCTGATAAATCAGAATATAATATGAAGAAATGTAATATATCATAAATTTTACAGATCGATGAGTGTGGCCGTCTATGGATGATGGATACAGGAGTAATAGGCACTGTTCGTGTTTGTCCTGCTAAATTATGGGCTTTTGATTTGTACAGTGATATGAATATTATGAGAATAGAAATTCACGAGGATTTCGCTCAAAGTTCACAAAAAACGGGATTACTCGTAAATCTAGCTGTGGAAACATCTGGCCCTCGATGCGAAGAAACAACGGTAATATAAATAAAAGTGTATTATCAACTTTACAGATTTCATCTCTATATAAATAACATTAAGCACATTTAAAATATTAATATCGAACATTTGATCCCGAAAAAACCTTCACAAAAAATAAAAACTTCCTCAAACATTATTTACTTGAGACTAGGGCAATAAAGTTACTCGTCCAGAAACTAATTAAATTTTTGTAAAATAATATAGTTGGAGATTTAGTGAAATGATCAAATGTAGGAGTTGAGATCAATTATTTAATAACTCACTCGATTCTTCTTAAGTATTGCCAATGATATTTTTGCAGATCTACATGGCAGACGCTGCGGGAGACGCAATGGTACTTTACAGAGTGCACAAACATGATATCTACAGATTGGAAGCCACGGCCTTTAATCCAGAAACAGAATATACCCGTGTATATATCGCCGACGAAAATTTCAATAGGCCTTACGGCCTGGAGAGTCTGGCATTGTCGCCTCCTTTACACGGCAACACTAGACGATTGTCTTTCAAGCCTTTCGCTTCAAAGTCAATATACAGCATGGACATCAACAAGCGTTGGGAAGAAATTACGGAGAATCATCACACGTACGTCCCGGATCTCGAGAATATGCCCAGTCAAGTGTCCGCCATGGCCTATGCAGCCAACGGTATTCTGTTTTTCGGATTAACCACCGAAACCGCCATTGGATGCTGGAATCCGTTCATGAATAATGGAACCTCCAGCTCGAGCGTAAGTATATTTAGCAATAATTAACTTTCTTGAATAAATTCGTAATAAAATCGGCTTTTATAATGCAATATCTGTAATTCAGTGTGCAAATAAAAACGCCAATTGTTTTACTAAATTTCATTTAGATTTATAATAGTTATTTGTAAAGCTAAGACTATGGTATAATAATTTTTTTCAGTTTTATTATATGATTTATTTAAACGTACATACATGACGTGTTAATTATCAATATTAGAACAATGAATATTTATTTTCAGACAATCTTATTAACCGATCCTCTGAGACTTCAATATATCAGTGGTATAAAATATATACCGCCATCTCACCAATACGACGAGCACCTACTCGTATTAACAAACAGATTACAGAAATTCGAAAGAGGCACGATGAATTTTGAAGACATCAATTTCCGTATCTTGAGACTGCCAATAGACGATCTTGTTCGTGGATCGATTTGTGACATTCTATAGAAATGTATTAAGTAGAATATTATCATTATCTGTAATTTGATAGAGTTAAAGGAAGACCTCAATTATAAAATCATTCGTTTAAACAGTCAGTGATAATTATTATTAATGAAAAGTATGAAAAATAATTTAAACGGACTAACGCGTGTACAAAGCTCAATTATAATCAATATAATAAACAAGATAATTTATAAAATATAATTTTTTTCAAGATTTATTGAATATCTCTTTGTATTTTCCTCTAACCAATAATAATTTTGTTATCTTCCTTGAAATAGAAGTATTTAATAAGTTTTAAATAAGTAATAAAAATTTTATACTAATATCTCTTTGAAAAATTTGTAGTGAATATTTTTATTAACTTACAGAATTAATAATCTGACCACAAATCCGTGCAAATTTTTCAAATATTCTGACACGATGCATCGAGTATTTTTTATTCTATATATTCGATGTATACAAAAGTAGATTTTGATATTCACAATTTTACAGATCCTACTGAATTCATGTGATCTCGTCTTACTTGTATAAATTATTCGAGCATCACAGAAATTTCTATTTTGTTAATTATTAAATTATATAATATAAAATTATTAAAAACAATAATTAATATTTGTCTATACAATAATTTAAAATTAGAAAATATTATTAGATTCTGAAAAAAGTATTTTTGTATCGAAATAGGCATTTGCAGATAAGAGAGAAATAAAAAAAAAGGTTCACATGATTTTTGAGCTTTATTGGTGTTACATAAAGTGCGACCCATAATTCATTTGGAAATCAACCTTCTCATGAGGCAAATAATCAAGTAAATTATTTCTTCTATACAATGCTTAAAAGAAACTTCATTTATTCATTTAGTCAGTTAAAATGGATAATTTGCATTAATAAACTGATATTAGAATATAAAAAACTAAGAGTAAATTAAGTATACCGTTCCAAAAATAAAGAGCTCATCAATGCAATGAACGAGGCCATTAATTAATATCATAATAATATTACAAATCTACTTAGTAAATTCATTGTTTTAAATTATAGAATTGAAATGTTGATAATGTGGATAAACAATGTTATTTTAATAAAAAAATTTTTTTATCCGTAAATTAATATACTAATCTGTTAAATTACCTCAATTCTAAAATTAAAAATTCAGATATTCTATTAAAAATTCTGTCATAAGATCTGTATCTCAGATGTAGTTTTATTTATTTGACCTTTAAATCTACCTGACAGAACTATCAATATTCAATAATTATTCATTTCCTACGGAATAATTTACTGATTAATAGTACTATTTCTTCGAGTAGAGGCTGTCAAGGCTTTTGGTATTTAAATGATAAACTACCATATTGGGGATAAATCCAATTAGAAAATAATTTTTACAATGAGCTAGCTCCACAATCAACGAATACCTTGTTACTCATATTAATTATCCTTCTAACATACCGCGATAATGCCTCTAAATAACGGAACAAATGTCTAGTCTTATGTAGGATATATTATAATCAAGCTTGTCATTGATACATCTATTATAGATTAATATTATATGCATAAAAATGCAATTTTATTGCATGTTCTTCTTTTATAACGTGAATTCGACATTTACGAACATTTAGAAAAATAAGATAATTCAGATTATTAAAAAAAAATATGTCAATTAGTAATGTTTTTAAAATTAAATAGGCTTGCTTCGATTAGAACTGCTCGTCGGTTTCTCTATAGTTGCAATAGATAAGCGCTGCCGCACTATTAGCGAATAAACAAGAATGATATGACAATCCAACTCTCAGAGTTTCATTGAGTCTGCGTCGAAAACAAACGGTCAGCGGAGAGTTTTTAACAGTACTTTTCAAACCGACGCTTTTGACTTTGTGCATTAAATAATGCACTTTTTAGTGACCTTGTCGTATTGCGTAGTTCTCATCGGTGCAGTGACGACCTCGCAAAAATTTCACACTTTATTCGAATGGAAATACATCGATTATTTATGGGATTCGTACGAGCAAAAAGCAGAATTCGTGAACAACGGCGACTACGCCTATGACAAAATTGTGCCTATAGACGTTGATAGAGCAAAAGGTAAAAAGAAATCTATTTTTATTGCGATTATTAGCACCGGCGCTACAATCGATTTTTTACTCCTCAGACGGGCGCATCTTTGTCACGACGATCAGAGATCAAGGTGTTCCGGCCAGTCTGTCGATCGTTACGAGTTATTACGGCCCCTCCGGCCCATTACTGAAACCCTATCCAGACTGGAGTTGGCATAGAAAGGGGGATTGCGAGGGTATCACCAGCGTCTACAGAGTCTGTGTACGATGCGGCGAGTAAAATTGGAATAGAGCGTTAGTGGTGTAAAATTGTGTGGCAATAGCAGATAACGATAATGTTTTGTACGTTGCAGATCGATGAGTGCAATAGAATGTATGTTCTAGATAACGGGCGTATCGGGAATAATTACACTTGTCCGGCGCAGATTTTGATATTTGACCTCGCCACCGATAAAATTATCAATCGCATCAAGATTGCCGATAATGTGTCGCAAAATATACATGGAATCGGCAAATTAATAACTCCGGTAGTAGAGGCTGAGGATCCAAATTGCCAGATAAAAAATGTAAGCTAATGCTTCAATTTTTGTTTTTTTTTTTCAAAATTAAAAATAAACAGAATAATCACTTAGAATTTAAATTAAAAAGAAAAATAACTTATTTAAAGTATCCAACTTTTTCAATTTTATTTGAACCAGTTAAAAGCTTAAATCACGCCAATCATCTGAGAAATTGAAGAAATTTGCGGACATTATTTATAGTTAAAATTCAATGATTATATAAAATGTTTAATAATCATTATCTAATACTAAATATAGAATTGGCTATAGAAAAATCATAAAATATCTTTGAATTTAGAACAATAAACAAATTTTGTTCGATAAAGAAAGCAAATTAAATGTTAAAAAAATAACTAACTAAAATGTAAGTACATTTGATGAATATAATTTTGATCAAAAAATATTTATAACTTATTTATTTAATATTTATTTATAATATATTTAACCTATACAATTTCTAGGACATGTGGATTTTTCCATTTTTCTCACTTCCTCTTTCCCTCTATGACACTATGTTACACGATGTGAAATATGACAGCTTGTTTATAAACAAATCAGCAATTGATATCTTTATCTTACCTCAGATATAAATAGATCATTAACTGATAAGATAAGAATAGGGCTCCCTTTTCGATGTCACATACATGCGAATAATGATACCATTTTTTGTTTGTTGAATATTTAAGTGACATTTTTGTTTTTTTATATATATATATATTTACGAATCAGTAATTAATAATATCGCATTAAAAATCTCTTTATACCGTTTTGTTTTTCTATTGTAAAGGAGAAAGGGGAATTGCTCCGTTTGCATTACCTGGAATTCACCTCCTCCCCACTGCTTTGACCAGCAACGACTTTCGGTTCATACTAATATCATTACAAAATTTATGGAGCCTCAATGAGCAGCCTCAATTACTACATAGAGTTGTTTAGCAACTGAGAGGAAGAAAGAGAGAGGGAGAGAGAAAATGCTAGAGTGATTTAATAAAAATGTAATAAGTGAGATTACAATAAGTAATAGGGTACACTTAGCAAGTCTTAAGCCGTATAAAAGCCAGATGTTGATAATAAACATGTAATATTATTGAATTGTTTATTATCCATTGAAATTAAAACTGCATTTTCGCTTCAATCTACTCCAATTTTTTTTTTTTTTTTGGAAACTAAAGCTGACAAAGTGAATGTTCATCTTCTTATATTATACTTATTACAGCAACGCATTAGTTTGATTATAAATATAGTTTTTTACTTATTGATATTTGATATTAAAAGAGGTTTCACTGTTTCATTATAAATTTCGATTATATATAGATGCATTTTTGTATTGATTTCAGAAAATTGATAAGAAGGTAGGATGAATTTTAAATAAGAAAAATACGTTCTCGCTCAACGTCGAACCACGAGACGTAAGAAAATGAAAATTAAATTTATGAAAATATGAAAAGGGAAACGATGAAAAATTAATTGGTAAATTATTTAGACCAATAAATGATTCTCTATATAATGCAGTGAAATTGGTTAAATAATAAATGAGAATAACACGATTTTTTATATTGGACCAAAAGGATTTTTAAGTTAAAAAAGAGAATAAAGTTAAACACGAAGAATAAAAGAATAAACTGTTTATAGATCCAATAGATTCATTCTACCGCTTCTTTTCTCGGTAGCTTGGTTTCGGGGCAAGCAAGAAGCTAATGTAGTATTCTTTGAGGGTTCGACACCGGTGCGGTTCAGTTATTTTTAAAGCTTGTTTTTAGCTCATTTTATATTGCACATTATTAATATAATTTGGTTAGTATTGTATATGTAACTTTATATCGTGATCGCGCTAAGTAATATTTAATATTTGTAAATTGAATGTCGCGTGCATCAGGGGCGCAAAATAATTAAACGCATCAGCAGGATAAGACACTGGGTATTGTGGAGATTTCAACTGCGAGGGTGTTTCCGGCGGCACGTATGCGTACTGATTGCCGCCCAGTTTCAATTTCCAGTTAATTCAAAAATCATTTTTATTCATCAGAATAATCTTCTTTTAGACTGATACAATCGTTCCAACACTTTTTCAAATTGTCTATAACATGTTTATAAAAGTATTTATCCTTTGCTTTAAAATAGGCTTCAGTTTCGGCAATAACCTCCTCATTCGAGCCAAATTTTCTTTCCTGGAGAATTTTTTTGAGATCAGCAAAGAGCCAGTAGTCCAGCGACTAATTCTGGCGAATACGAGTGGGGAAGCAAATCAAAGCGCAACACATTCAATTTGGTCATTGTTTTCATGAACTTGTGGCATTGTGCATTGTCTTGTTGAAAAAGAATTTTTTTCTTCTTCATGTGCGGTCATTTTTCTGCGATCTCCTCCTTTAAACGTATCGACAAGTCAATATAATAATCACTGTTAATCGATTTACCATCCAGTTAGTCAACGAAAATCACGCTACGTGTATCTCAAAAAACAGACGCCATGACTTTACCAGCACACTGCTGTGTTTTTGGACGCTTTGGGCAGCTTTCACGATCCATTCACAATCAGAAGATTGCCGATTCGCCTCCGGAGTGAACTAATGTATCCATGTTCCATCCATGGTCACCTATCGACGCAAGGAATCCTTTTTATTGCCAGTAAATAGCAATAAACAGCTCTCTGAATCGTCGACTCGTTGCTGTTTTTCTGCCATTGAAAGAAATTGCGGTACCTACTTGGAAGAAACCTTTTTTATGCTCAATTTTTCATGAAGGATTGTAGATACGCTTGCAGATGATATCTGTGTCTTTTTTGCAATCTATCGAACCTTTACTATGCGACATATCATTAGAATTTTTAACACTTCACTCACATTTTCCGGTGTAACGGCTCCCAATGGCCTATCCGAACGTTCATTATTGTTTGTGTCCATATAACCACGTTTAAACTCAACAAACCGCCAATAGATCGTTGCTTTGGATGGAGAAGAGTCCGGGTAACGTTTTTCAAACAATTTCTGAGCTTCTACGGTGTTTTTACTCATTCAAAAACAATGTTTCATCAACACGCGAAATTCGCTTTTTTCCATTCTTCAAACAAATTACAAAGTGATTTTACTCTAACCTTGATAATTCTGCTGTTTGTGGTCCGATAGACGTGAAATTTTGACACGTTTCATGAAAAGATTCGTAATCTAGGGAAACGTGGCAAGTTTGGTACTACTAGCACCATCTCTGGGTTGGTCTCGGAACTTATTGAAGAACGTACTAGAATGCTTTTCGTATAGGTAATATGTGATTAGTGTTTGCGTATCTCGTAAGTGTTGTAATCGATATAATATTTTTTTCTTATTAATTATTTTATATCGGCGTTTAAATTTAAAGGTTTTTTCCCTCGACTCACTGAGTGGAGGTTCTTTATGTCTCGCGTTAGTTTTAAATAAAGCTAATTACTAATTAAGTATAATTGTTTTGGATTGTATTTTTATTTTACCCATCTTCGAACATCCATTATAATTAATGGAACTAGTTTCGATTTAAAGGTATCATTGTTGAATTTTAGGACCATTGTGAACTTTTCAAATAATAATTTATGTATAAACAAGATATCGTATTTCACTTCTTGTAATTTCCCGTTGAATAATTGACCTCGTATATTCATCTCACACAGTGACATCGAGTCGAAGTATATAACTAAAAATTATCATGTCTATATGTTGTACAAAACATCTAAAGTCTGACTTTTTCCGCAGATCTTCATGGCGGACGTGAACGGCTACGGTCTGGTCGTCTGGAACGACCAGCGTATTTTCCGTCTCGAGGCGCGCGTATTCGAGCCCGAGGAGCCGTACGTCAACGTTAGCATTGCCGGGGAGAGCTTCATCCTGCGTGACAGCCTGATGGGCCTCGCCCTGACGCCGAAGATATTGACCGACGAGGGCAGGGACCTCCTACTGCGGCCCTTCGCCTCGCGCAACCTCTATGCCGCTGATACGCGCGTCCTCACGCGCAGCACTTACGGGGACACGATACGTTACAAGGAGGGCGGCCCGTCGATGCTGCCCAGCCAGGCGTCAGCTATGGGGATCGACTCCAAGGGCACGCTTTTCTTCGGCTTGACCAAGGAAATCGCCATCGGCTGCTGGAATCGTTATCGACCCATGAGCAGAGATAACGTTGTAAATAATGATGATCATTCTTACGCGCTATGAGATAAATTTTTTCTTTTCGCAAATGTGGCGACATAAGTTGTAAAGTATATAAAGTGCAATTGCAAGCTTCCAGGACAACTCAAGTAAAATAGAAATCATTTGTTACTTTTGAAAATTTTCAAGATTGGCTTTAATATCACTTAATTCGTATTGATTGAAATGATTAAAACTTCGGAGAAGATTACCGAATATATTTGTTTACCTTGCTTTCCGTTGTAGTGATGAAAATGTCGGTCACCATCTTTTAAATCACGCTCATTTCAGCATAGCATGTTACTTTCATAGCCAATTTAAGTTCAGTAAACAAAAAAATATCCTACCACGACAAGGCTTGTAATTTTTTATGAAGAGTGATTGGAAATGCCGAATGTGAGATGATGCATTACCGTGCAATCATTGTGAATATTTTTATTCATGATATTTTAGCGAAGTCAACAAAAAAATGAAACCAAACCAATTTTTTGACCTTGTAAGTCCTTGTATCCCACTTAAAATAGTTTTCACCGCTTATAAAGATAACAACGAGATAGCAAATCATTATCATAAATATGCTTCAATATTTAATGAATTACGATCAAAATTTACAATGTTTAAAACAGATCTTTATTGTTCACTATCTTCAATTTTACATTTTTCAATGTAAATATTTTGAAAATTTAATAAAAAAAAAATACTACACGACAAATAATTCAACAACAATTTCAAAAGATGGCACTCACAAGTAAAAATTGGAAAAGTCTTGGAAGTTTTGGATTACACTTTCTATATACTATATTTCCGTAATATATTTTCAGCATGACTAATTGGGACCAAATAGCATATGCTCATCAGCCAACCTCAGTGCATAAAATTTATTATTGAAAAAATGAACGGTTATTACCAAAAAGTATTTTTATGTCGATCCGTTAAAAAAGCAATTTTTTTTATTTAATATCCATATTCATTCGTCAATTTTCGGTTATTTGACTTTCATCATAACCCTATTCAAGTCATCGATATTTGGCGTTGTAAATGAGTTTCTAGAAATAAACACAGCCTCTCGTCCCTATCGGGGTGTATATATTCATCAGCCAATCACAGCACTCATAATCCATTTACTACTCGTACGGACCTATATAAATTATGAGAATAATAAAAGAATTGCAGACAGTTTTGTGAAATAATGGGAGAGCATAGAGGGCCTCGAATGAACAAACGCGAAAAAAGCAGAGTATTTATTGCTTGAAAAGTCTTTTTTCCTCGGGTTTTATGAATGACCGTCGTACAAACACTGGTTAAAAATTCCCGAACATCTTCTTAATAATAAATTCTGCGCTCTTCGATTGGCTGATGAACATATGCACTGTAAGGTTATTTCGGAGATACGGTGTACATTAACTAAACTTGAGCCACAATGCGCTTGGGCGCAGCGCTTGAGCAGCGCGAAAATAAGAAGACATTTTTAACGCACTTTCACGATCCAAGTGTGTTTGGCAGAGATTAAACGTCTCAATCTAATCTGTTCGTGCAGGTGATCGCAGCCGCGGACGCGGAGCGCTTGCAGTTCGCCAGTGGATTGAAGGTGCTGCCGGGCTCGAGGACCAACGGCCCCGAGGAAGTCTGGTTACTCACGAACAGATTGCAGAAAATCATGAACGGCAATCAAAATTTCCACGACGTCAATTTTCGCGTGCTCAAGGCCACGGTCGACCAACTGACGGTGGGGACCAAATGCCAGCCGCCGGAAAATCTCTACAGACAGAATTATTAATTATAAAGTTGCGCGCGACATTTGTATCTCGACATTTTTTAATACTCGCACAGAAAATTCGTTTTCAACGATAGATATAAGCGCGACTCGTTATACGTGCAATTTCGCGTGAAAATATAATGCTTCGTTCGTTGATGCTCTGAAAATTTTCATTTTCATTTTTTTTTTTTTTTTTTTTGTTTTTGTCAATATTCGCGTCATTCTGATCCTTGCGTTACGTGACGTTGAAAAGTAACATTTTGGAATTTTGTTTCCGTAATTGCTGCAGCTGCGCTCGTTATTATAATTGTTCTTGTGTAATAAAATAGTAATTTTAGAAAGAATAAAGAATGCGTGTTGATTTGTTCTTATTTAAGACAAATTAAAATTTTTCTTTTGTTGGTAACTTAACTTTTAATTTTAAGCAATAAAGTCCGATAATAACATGCATCTGTACTAATTGTTACGCATGGAGTTATATACCGCTGTAATGTCCGGTAAAAAAAAAATAGACGCACTTCGGAAGTCTCTCTTAGCGCAGTAAAAAGATCAATCGGAATTGGGTAAAAGGGAATTTTTTTATCACTCTTAGAGATATACACGTGGAAAAATCTATTTTTTTCATAAATTGATTTTCGGTGCCTGTCTCTTTCAACGAGCTCACGACCGGAAATGTAGCACCTGTAATTTCTTCCTCGGAACAAATAATCGCGAAAAAATAATTTATCAACAGGAAAAAAAACTATACAATATAAATAATAATTCTACATTTACCTGAAGAGAAAGTAATTTTCAATGCATTATTAAAATTTCAAATTGACCGATGATTATTTGTTTGACTTATATTTCCGGTAGGTTGAAAAAAAACTTGTTTCGAGAAAAATGAAAACTAAAGGTAATTCTTTACATTTTCTTTTTGACCATTGCTGGATGCTAAATAAGTTTCTTTTAAAAAATATATAATTATATGTAAAAAAAAAGATCAATTCGAAAGTAAAGTCGACTAGATTAAATAGGATTAAAAAATGTTCGCGTCCTAATTTATTCATAATACATTAATTAAAGAAACTTTCAATACAAACTAGTATAATAAATGAGTAGGCGATTAAAAGAAATTTTACTTGAAAAAATCGCTAAGATTAATATAATGTTGAAAAAGTAATATAAGCGTGTAGATTGGAATAGTCGCTTTACAAGCCGTTATATCGATAGTAATAGTTAATACGTAATAATGATTGACCGGCGTTTCAATTACCTTGAGCTGTAGAAGTAGTATCATAATTAATGTATTACAAAACAATGATTTATTATAGTAAAAGCATATCATAAAAAGTAAATAAACAATATATTATTTTTGACTGCATCCATCAAAAAGCGAGGGTAGCTTCTTTTACGTGAAAATTGTAGTAATGAAAAATTACCAACAGAGCCTCTCATAATTCAGCAATTATAAGAAAAGAAGAGCGGTACTATTTTACATTTATTTTTCAGTATTCAGTTTAAGAGACTTCCGTAAATGAGGTTCACAAAACGTGATAAAAAAAAAAGAAAAAAATAGTGCGTCCACTTGCTCATACAGCGCGATTTCCGTATAGCACGCTGTCCCGCGTTACGTAAGACTTCTCGCCGTTAAACTCGATTTCCTACAATGCAATTTTTCTTTACAGCGCGAAAATTATACTCGTTTTGCAGGAATCTACTGGATTCAAATATAATTTTAAATAAAACCTTATCTTAAAGTGCAAATCAATTATTCAATAAATTCATTCGGTTCGAAAGGAAAAAATTTTTTTCGATAAATGTAATAAATGCAATAATTGACAATTTTTTTCAGCGTAACCAAAGATTTTGAAATACACGCACGCACGCAAGAACACACACACGTACAATATAAGTCAAGCCAACTTTTCAACCGCATATTTGACAATAATTACACGCCCATGCGTGAATACATGACTTTATCGCACTATATAATTATGCCACTATCGCGGCACGTGGCACTCATTTTTGTTGTTTCGAGTAAAAGGAAGGTGGGACTCGTGGCTGGTAATTGACTCACCTCTCACTGTGGCTCGATGCGGCCCGTGTACGCGCAGGCCGCTTTTCCCGAACTCGTAAATTAGCAAGGAGCTCGATTATTTGTGGGAACTTTTTTTTCCAGAAATTCGCGGATATCAGCTTATATATATATATATATATGAGCATAAAGATGGATCGGTTAAGTATTGCTTTGCAATAATTTTTTTTGCAAATTTTCACCGAAACGAACGTTAATTTACAATTATTGTATGAAACATTGGCTTTAAAAATGTATCGGACATTAATACATATCTTATTAGATAAGTATTATAATGAGTAAAACTGGTTTTTTGGATGGTAAAACTAATTTTTCAGCAGATTGTTAATTTAAGAGAGAATTCAATTTTTCCTATAAGTATATATATATATATATATATATATATATATATATATATATATATATAATAGATATATATATATTTATATATTTATATTATTAAAGTATGCAAAATTTATTACGAATCGCTGGAAATTCTTATAATTTGTTAGAAAATAAACATTTTTTACGAATTATTTTATGTTCAGAAACTGTAAAAAGAATCTAAAAATTACTGTATTAATTATAATGTCTATGAAAAGTTACTAAAAATTAATAAGGCATTAATCATTAATTTATGTTTATCATTGATATTATAAATTAGCTTATGAATAAGTTTTAATGTTTTATAAAAAATGAATCATCATCAGATTTCCGGTAATAAAAGGTGTAAAGAGATAAAAGAGAAGGAATCATGGGTAGACCAAAATTCTACCGGAAGCTAGAAGACCGAAGAAAATGTAATTAATAATATTCCTTCATTATTCTTGTATTTAACAGAAGATTTATCATGCTATTTACTTAAAAGTAAAGCATTGTTAAATGTTTCTCCGATACACGAATCTAAAAATGTGGTTACCAAGTGAACTTTTCTTCTAATTATTAGACTTTAGACTTTTGTGTAATCTATTTCTTGTGGTTAAAATTGACGGTAACGATAAAACGTTTATACTTTGACAAATAACGTGTATATGCACCTGAGAATATACACGCAAAAGTTTAGATCGATCGACCGCTTAGTTATTCTAGATATACTACGTTAAAATCTTCTACCTTGTTAGTCGTTGAATTTTCGAGCAAGGGCGGTGAAAAAAAGAACATAATTTCATGATTTTATTATAATTGAACGAGTGTTGATAATTTTCTGAAATTTTAGTAAATAGTAGTCGAAATCATATTTATAATTATATCCTTTTCCGAGTAATCTTAGTTATCAAGCATAATTTAAATGTCTTGTTAGTTGATTGTAAAAACAGTTCACAGAGCCGGAAGATGTCGCAGGCTTTTCTGTCGACAGCCCATTCGAATATTTTTGCATTTCTAATATGAACCCCCGCGCCTTATACTTATTTTCCAATGCAAAATGTTTTAAGACGATGCGCCTTAAAGAAGTTTTAGCCAGCTTGTAATTACATAATTAAATGTGGAAATAATTAAATAGAAATGTAATTAAACGAAAGAAGAGGCTCCAGGTAAGTGTACCAATGAACGACTATTCAAGGGACGCGTGTTCATTTTCTTTTTTAAAATTACTTTTAGGCAATGGAAAAAAAAAACTATGAGAAGACTAAGCAACAACGAAGCTGCCTTTTGTCGCAGATTACTTTTTTTCCTCGACTACGTCAGACACGGCCAGGATTTATTTTCTAATTAATATATCTCATTCGATTTCTTATGCGAATGGGAAATTCATACTTTTTGATGATAAAATTGTCAATCTATAGGATTACGTATTTATAACTTTCCTTTATGAGTCTTAAAGTAAAAAAGAAAAAAAAAACTTACATGAACAGTGCAATGTCCATTAACGGTTTTACAAATTGCTAATGTGACGAATATGAAAAAAAAAAAAAAAAAAATTAATTTTTTTCGATCAACCATATAAATTTAAGCGTACAGCGTACTACGTAACATAATTGTTACACAATGAAATGATATTAATGTGAAATAAAAAATAAAAAAAAATTGCGACTTAAATCTCCACCGATCTCATGAACTTACTGTAATATTAAACTAAAATCGTTCCTCGAATCATCCTGAAGATTCCGTCTCGCTTTCGAAACGTTACAAGGCAGCGGCAGCAAAACATCGGATCGTCTCCATCCCCCTCGCCCGTCATCTTCGGCCCCCTCCCCGCCCCGCGGGGCCACCGCCCGAGGATCCCTCCCGCGGCCGCGGCGCTCTGCTCGGCTAATTTGCCGCTATTAATTACGGCGCGCGCGACTTTAACTCCGACACCGACGGGCGGCGCGGCGTATCCGCGGAGCTGCGGCGCGGCGGCGGCGGCGACGGCGGCGCGACGGCGTCTCCAATGACTCGTGACGAAAATTTCACTCCCGCGACTTTGCATAATTTTTTTCCAGTCCTGGTACAATTCGACGGCCCCGGTTACGGGCTGGCCTGGCTGGCGTGGGGACAGCGGGAGGGAGGTGGTGGGGGAGGAGGGCAACTGCCAAGAGGCCCCGATCGGTGGGTTGTGGGTGGGGGCGCCTTATCTGTATCGGTGCGATTCCACGAGTCAGTTACCTCGCCGCGTCCGTGGCCGGTTTGGCGTCGATGGACTCGCTGAAAATCGACGGCGCCCCAAATCGCGAAAAGCCGAGCGATTTTTTTCTTTTTTACCTGCATACGCGTGTCCGGCGGATCATTTTCTCGTCGCGCGGATAAATGTGTCGTGTATTATGAAATGCTTCGTGTGTATTAGGGCGGAATGATCAGATTCCTTATCAGAGTTTAAGGCTGCGACGCACGTGTTTATTTCTATATTGAAGTGTGATAAAAAAAAAAAAAAAAAAAAAAAAAAAAAACAAAAATGGATAGTTTGTAGCTTTGCTGTAAAGTGATTTTTCTGGTAAACCAGTCCGCAGTGTTGTGTGGTGAATTTTAATTTAATAAATATAGAATTCGTTATAAAAGGGCGGTCATTGTACCTCTGCTACGGTAGGGGATTCGCAAGAAGTCTAAAAAATTACGAGTAATTGTACAACAAAATTTTGAGACCTGAGATATTTCTAGCGCGCTTTTATCGTTGAGCATGATAAATACCCCGGGGGACATTTGAGCGCGAAAAATTTTTGCAATGACCTTTGGCCAACGTCGGCCGTCGACTTATTTCTCAACGTTAGATATCGATTTCCATCGTCCTCTCACGACCGACAATCGAATCAGTCACGCATTATTGAATCGAAATGGTCATCGAAACGGTCGTGGCGATTGTTTTTGTTGTCGTTATTGTCCATACTCTCGTTATGATAAACAATCGCGCGGCCGCTATGTTTTGCGCTATTAAAGATATACAGTTGTCGGATAGAGCCGATGGAAATCGCGCACTATACATTAAGATCGTAGCGGCGGCCGTTCTACAGATATTAAATGCCGGCCAAGAACTTTCTTTTGGATATTAAACTAATTTATATAAGACCGAGTTAATTCTTATTTAACGGATCGTTTTATTTCTTTAAATGCTCGGAAAAAAGTACAATTTATTAGTTTGCCGTGTAAAAAACCACCAATTAAGATTTTTTTTAAGCTTCGGTTTTCGTAAAGTTCAAAATTCACTTATAAAATTTTACGATTGACTTTTTAATATTAAAAAAATTGTAATGCTATTAATTACAAATTTTCAGATTTTGAAATTTTTCCTTTTTATGACCATAAAAGGTGAATATTCTGTTTTATTGTTCATTACAAGTATAAAAAATATAATTAGAAAGCTTTTTTATTAGAAGGGATTTTCGAATTTTATGTCTAATGGATAAATAATCGATATTTTTTTATTGAATTATAAATTTTGGGATTCGTATAATTGTCGATTTGAAGAGTATTTGTGCTTTGCAAGATTTTAGATAGTACTTTCATTTTAATTTTAGCATTAAACGAACGCAAAAATATTATATCCGAATCATCGGCATTGCATTTGAGCAGAAATATATAGGAAAAATAGATATAGGAAAAAAACGCTTTTATATCGTAAAAATATATATATATATATATATATATATATATATGTATATATATATATATATATATATATATGTATATATATATATATATATATATATAAATATATCTATATATTCTAATAAGCGCATGAAAATTTTGCTAGAGAAAGAAGTAAAAAGTATCTCCCATGCCCCATCCTTGGACCGCTCGTAATACACGCGCGCCGCGGAAGAATCTCGAGAAGAAGAAGAACAAAAAAAAAAGAATAATATCGCACGCGGTCGCCCGATTTGACGAGCGCCAGTGGCTCGTTAAAATATAGGTTAATCGCCCGGCGCGAGAGCGGTCGTATATACAAAGAATAATGACGATTACATATAGGTGGCCAGAAGGTGGCCAATGCGTTTTCCCGGCAGCCCGCTCTCATGGATCTATATATATATATATATATATATATATATATATATATATATATATATATATATATATAGAGAGAGAGGAGAGAGAGAGAGAGAGAGAGAGAGAGGCTGAAAGAACGCGTCGAGAGAGGTGCGCGCGCTCGCGGAAGTTTTTTGCCCGTATACACGGATTACGTTTACGCCGCGCGTTATAACCGTGAGCGC
The DNA here is from genome assembly GCA_018907035.1 of Sycobia sp. Sy_11. Lineage (NCBI taxonomy): Eukaryota > Metazoa > Arthropoda > Insecta > Hymenoptera > Epichrysomallidae > Sycobia > Sycobia sp. Sy_11. The sequence continues at coordinate 1,734,930 of JACCIC010000039.1, read as the reverse complement.
GCGGGTCTCCATAAAGCATTATTTTTGTCCTGAAACTAATATACTAGTGTGTATATAGACACACACACACACGCGTGTGTGCGTGCGCGCGCGCGCGTGTGTGTGTGTGTGTGTGTGTGTGTGTGTGTGTGTGTGTGTGTGTGTGTGTGTGTGTGTGTGTGTGTGTGCATGTGTGCGCGCGCGCACGAGTTTTACTTTCGCACGTTTCTTGCGCCCCCCCCCCTTCCCCCGAGCGTGCTCGCGCGAGCGCCAAACGCCCGCGCTAGTGCATATTTATATATACGTGTATATATAACCGCCAGACAATATACTTGCGCGGAGGCGCTGCAGTTTCGACCTGGACACGCGGTCGGTCGCGCCGCTGGAGCGATCGGTAAATGCAAATATATATATATATATGTATATATGTATATATATATGTATGTATATATGAGTGTATATGTGTGTGTGTGTGTGTGTGCATTTATTGGATCGCCCTCGATCTTTCGCGGGCCCTCGTCGAGAATGATCGTTCGCCTCGCCGGGTTTCGACGCTCGGTTTTTTCGCCTGGACAAATGTAATTCATGCGCGGAACGGAGACACAGGCACACGGGCGCGCGCGATTCGGACTCCGCGAGTCGATCTTACAAGCATTAAACGCTGCAAGGTTCGGTCGGTGATTTTTAATTCGTAACGGATGCGATTAGTCGTACCGATTCCGGAGTGAGACAGTGCGTTTCGGGAGGGGAGGGGGTGATCGCATAAGGATCGGCGAGCGATTAGAGAGGGAATGGGAGATCATTGGCAGAAGTTCCTGAAAGGTATACGGACTAGTGCTGGCGATACGGTCGAACATATAATACAAGAGCGTTATTGTCGTGTTATACGTAAATATATCTGTTGGCAGAAAATAAAAAAAAAAAAAAAAAACATTTCTATTATCGAGTAAATGTACAGTTTCCTGAATGAAGAATTCTATAGCCGAACGAAGAGTCTTTAATTAAAGTCTTTAATTAGTCGGAATTTCATTAAATAAGTCATTAGGGAACTAGAGCCAAATGCGAATACTTCATTTTATCTTTTATCCTCGCTTTTCATCGGTAATGTCTGCATAAGATACGGAGCGGGCATTATATTCATAAAAAAAGTCTAAATTCTCTCATGAACACAAGCAAAAACTCAATAGAAATTGAACTTATAATTTTCAATTGTAATCTGTCACTAACTAATATAGTAACAGCAGCTATGAACCTCGTTTTAAATTCCGTAATTATAATCAAATCAGTTTAATTTTCGATAAATTCTTCCATATATCAGCCTTACGTTAAGCTTCCGTTAATCAAATTGCTGGCTCATCTTCGCCACATTAACGACCTTATAAAGTTTCGTAACAATTTTATTCCATAATAAAATGGCTTATGGGGCTGTAGAGATAAATTTCCGTCGATCGCGACAAAAATTCCCAGTCGGTTTAACATTTGAAATGAATACCGTTCTTAAAAATTATTGTAGTTATTAATAATCGCGTCGCGCCCTTCATTTGCGTCTATTATACCACTGCTGCAAAGATATTAAGCAAAATCGCCGAACGGTGTGAAACACAGTAAACGTTTTAATAAACTTTATTCATTATTTTTGGTCGTGAAATTTTCAAAGCACTCGCATTTCAGCGCGGTTTCAGGATCCTGCTTAAAAAGCCAAAGACTCGCGTAAAATTATCGCAAATTTAAAATAACTCAGAAGAAATTTTTGGTCTTAAATCCGTAAAAATAATAATTTCGACAGCTCATTAAATTTCGTAAATATTCTCTGAAGAATTTTTACGGCTCAAGAAAATGAAAATATTTACTCGAAAATAGAAAGTATTTTTTTTTTTTTATGAACCATAGACGAAGCTTACGCAGCTATAGAGATCCTTTAATTTTCGCATATAGTTTAAGATAAAAATTGCCGGATAATTTTCGAGTATCGAGTTCGACGATCCTGCATTATATATATATATATATATATATATATATATATATATATATATATATATATATAAATCCAGTTGTTTCAGCAGCATGAATCTACATACATTTCAAATGTAAAGAAACCATTACTGCAATTAAACGAGCATAAAATGCGCAACCGCTCAACGCCCGGGCCATCGAACGAACACTGATATACATATACGTTCGCGCGGCGGTCGCCCGATGAAATGCAATGGCCCGCAAGAGGAAGGAAAACGGCAATAGTGCCGCGGACCCCAGCGACGATTGGTCAAAGTGCGTCTGGAGAAAAGCCGGGGCGAGCGACGCCGACGGCCGGGCCGTCACAGCAGCCGCCTCGGTCGCGCCGAGGACGAAGCACAATTCCGGCTACCATCGCCATCGTCACGTCTCGCGGGTCTGGAGCGCGGGCGACTACGATCCGGTCTTTCATTATCATCGGGAATTCGTGGAGAAGTATTACGGCCGGCCGCCTCAGCCGCGGTCCCGGGAAAAGCCGAGCAGTAAGTCTACGTATATATATATATATATATATATATATATATATAGTAAATAAATATTTGGTGGTTCCCCAGATTTTTTCTTCTTAGCTACCTGCAATAACGGGTATATATATATATATATATATATATATATATATATATATATATATATATAACGATCAATCGACGCGCGGCGCTGCTAAAAGAGCTGTGGAAAAAGGAAATTCTTCATTTTTATGGCAATTATTACCATAAGACACGCTTCGCGGAGATCTGAATTATGCGGCAAAAAAAAAAAATATCTATATTTATCACGGCGCTCCGCCTCGCCCGCCGCGACGATTGAGCAATGTTCCCGACAGTGCAGCGAATACAATATTTATAGAGAATTTAAGGTATCGTAACGAAAGAGAAAGAGAGAAATTGATAAGTAGATAGGGAGAGAACGAGAGAGAGAGAGAGAGAGAAAGACAGGAAGAGAGAGAAAGTAAGTGAAGCGTATGATTTTAACAAATATATCGCAAGCGCAGCTCCGATTCTTATACGGAGAGCATCCTCTCTCATAATCACGCGATAAATCTTAAATATATATATTAAACACGATAAACCGTATAGTAATAATAATAATAATAATAATAATAATAAAATAATATCAAGAAGAAAAACCACAACAATAATAATCGTAGCAACAACAGCGACAACAATAACCAAGGCACCAATAAAAATAACCAAAACCACAGCCACAACGGTACGACAAGAATAACAATGACAACACTAGCAATGACAACAATAACAATAACAACGACAACAATAACAACAACAACGAGGTCGACGACGACGACGACGACGATATTAACAATAATAACAACAACAGCAACAATAATGATGATAATGATAATAGTAAAAAAAGAAGGAGGAGAAATGAAAGCAGTTTTGCGAATATAGTTGAACGTGGAACATGTAAATGCATCAGTGCGTAGTATTGCGCGGCCATATAACAGGTTTCGGTCATATGCCCAATTTCGATCGAGGCTCGAGATTAAATAGAAATCAAAAAACAATGCATACGATATATAAAATGTATAAATTAAATTTAGAAAATGTACAAGAACTTCTATGTATGAGTTATACGTGTATATATATATATATATATATATATATATATATATATATATATATATATATATATATAAAGTAAAAGATATATAAACGGTTCGACGACTAAAAATGAAAAAGTACATTAATATCGCGATTTATCTATCTCGAGCACTGTGCAATTAACTTTTCAAAAATATTTCAACCAGAACTTATGCAGATCATGTTAACATGTATATTTTACAATTCCTTATTTGAAGAAAAAAATCAATTTAAAAACAAATTGACCGCGCTCGTATAAAAGCGTAGTTCGAGCGCCTTTCTTTTGTAGCGTGCATTTGATCCATAAAATCCGTATCTAGATAAAAATGCGATCTTGTTGCTAATGCGAATCACGCTTCATGAAGTACGGTTATTATTTTTTTTTTTCAACTTCAAACGAGGCCTAGCACAATGATGCGATCTTTGTTAATGTGGTCGGGACTTTCAAAGATGTTTTTTTTTTCTTCTTCTTTGAACTTTTAATGAGGTTTACATAAAAAGTCGATCTTTGTCGATGCTATCTAGGTTTCGACGAACGGTTGCCTTTTGTCTTTCATAATTTTTAAACGCGCTCGATGCGAAGCTGCCGCGAGGTTTTTAGGGCGAGTCGTAAATTGACTACATTAAGATTGCTAACGGCTTTCGCCATGATAACTAAGTCCACGTTTATGCTGAGATTATGTTAATAATGAGCGCATCGCGACTCATAAAGAAGAAAACAGAATATTTTTTTTTTCTTTGCTACATGGATTAACATACATTGTAAACATACATCCTAAATTTTTATCACAAAATATCACTCTTACGCAGAGATTGCGTGAAATCGCGAAGATTTATTTTTTATTTATTCGATTAAGAAAAATGTACTAAAATTCATAAAAAAATAATTGATATTGAAGAATTTTACGTAATACGATTGGTTAAATCTTTGTTAAAAATTAATATTTATATATGTATTAAAATTAAATTATTATTCGCTATTGGATTACCAAAATATTTAGTAATTTATACTATATGATGTACTGATTTCCTCTTGATTTATAATTTTGCTGCTTTTATGTTTTAAATGACATATAGGTCTGGATTTTCAAGAATTATTACTTCAAACAGTCGATTTTTGAAAATAATTCGAAAAAAATTAGTAAAGTTATTTAAATATTCTTTTAAATTTATTTTATATTTATTATTATTTAATAAATATATTTATTAAAATATAAAAATAATTGGTTATTATTTTTGTGATGGATATTTTTTGTTTCAAATAAATTATTAAAGTTATCATCTTTTCCGAGATAGGCAAAATTGATAAACCACGATATTCATGTGTTTTTTCTTATGATTTTTTCTACATAAAAAGACAATTTAATCTATAATTATCTCGAATATTGTGTTTATAATTAGCGCATTGAAGCTTGTAGAAAAAGGCTTTTTTTAATGTTAAGGATTAACTTTTTTCGAGGTTATGATTCGATCATGTTCTCGGGTAAAAAAAGCTTCTCTTATGTGGGTTTGCATGTGTTTATCATGTAGAATTAATCTTGTAAAAACGCACATTTAAAAGTTATGATTATTTATAATTCTAGTTTTTTGTTAATTCTATTGTTTATTGCAACGTTGATTTTTCGTAAAATTTTAATTAGTTAATCTTTTTCAAAAGATCAAAATGATTCGCCCTAAACAAAATTTATTTATTGATTTTCAATGATTTTTGAAGAAAAATTTTTGAAATAAACGATGTTTTTATCAATCCGTATTTGAACCTAATATTAGGTCTTATAGTCTTTATACTATAATATATTATAATTATATAATGTCTAATGTTTAATTCTTGACGATAAACCGCAGTGGTTTGAAATATTGAAAATCTAAGATAAATTTTAATTTAAGGTGATGGGGGTAGTCAGGTTGTTCTTTGCTATCATAGAATATAGTTTATTTTTTTATTTTTAATTTTTAATCTAATTTATTTTTAATACGTTCTATGTCAGCTACTTTGGGAGTGATTATAAATAAGGGCAGTCTGACTGTCATTTATAATATATTATAATATGAAGACTGTAGGATCGATAAAAATATTTATTAATTTAATTCAGAATAGTCGACGTAAACAGAATTTTTCATTTTTAATATAGAATATAATCATAGCATCACATCATATTTCATACTAATTTATAAAGAGAAAGCGTGCTTTTGTTTGTATACGTTAAGCAACACAACTACTAAACCGTCAGCTCTGAAATAAGAAATATATATTCTATAACATTTTCGGAAAGATATATAGGTCATATTTTTATTCAAATTAAAAAAAAGTAATGGCAAAACAGGAAATTACTTTACCAACGACTCCAATCTCTGCATGTATGTATGTACGTACGTACGTACTGTATGTATGTATGTATGTATGTATGTATGTATGTATGTATGTATGTATGTATGTATGTATGTATGTATGTATGTATGTATGTATGTATGTATGTATATGTATATATATATATATATATATATATATATATCTTACTTACGGCTTCAACGGAGAAATATTGCACTTTCGTGTTCGACCGGTAGAATATGATGTTTAGGTTTCTCAGGACGACTTCTACAAGAAATTTCGTATTCTACTGTTCGAAGACCAAAGCTCTCGTAGAAAATGTCCTGAAACCTGAATGGAAAATGTACATATATATATATATATATATATATATATATATATATATATATATATATCAATATTTCAAATAGTGTCGTATTTTAAATTAAAATGCGCGAATATTTAGTTACTGTTGCCAACTGAAAGTGAAGCAAAAGAAATCCTCTGCGCAATAGCACCTTTTTAAAGCAGACGCTGAGATAGCACCTTTGTATACGGAAGCAACGATAAGTAACGTGATTTATAAAAATATAGATTTATACATAAAGTATTTTTTACATAGATATCGTTGAACTGTTTAATGGATCGATTAAATTATTATCTCAGATGTATATATATATATATATATATATATATATATATATATATATATACGCGCGCGCGCGCGCGTGTGTGTGTGTGTGTGTGTGTGTGTGTGTGTGTGTAAGTTGTATGGTTTGGATGCATTGATCCTCAGTCATTTTTTAATTGAAACGTTGCGGTCTAAATTTTTGGGTTTCAATCAATCAAAATAACGAATTCAAATTCAAGCACGAAATATGAGATTGAATATTCGTTACGGCTTACAAGCGGTCAAAGTTGTTAAAAAACCGTTAATATCTGAACAGAAGTTTTACAGATGCATAATTTTGCAGAATAATTTTTAAAATATTTTTGCATAAAATCGTCTAAATTTCGATTGAGAAAAAAATTTGTCCCCTTTAAGATATACATTGTTTTCCATTTGCTGAGACAATTTCGATTTAAAGCACGCTCTATCCTTTACAATGAAAACTCACACGCGCTTTTTTTTTAGAAGCACGTCTTAGAACTCCGTCGCTCAGTAGCATCAAAATTTGGAAGCATAAATAAAGAGCCACCTTGTATAGATAATATGTAAAAAAATACATTTTTGAGCCGGGCACGTATTATATAAACGGGAAAGTACTCATCATCATGGGCGTCAGGACATTTCGGAAGTACATTCGAGCGCTTATTATGTACATTTCAAATAAATCGCTGCGGGAAAATGTCTCAGGCGAACGAATTACAGGTATGCAAAAGTTAACTCTCACCTTGTAAATAATTAAAGAAAACATAGAAAGAGAGAGAGAGAGAGAGAGAGAGTGAGAAAGAGAGAGAATGTTTAAAACTATAATACGCATTATGTATTTGTCTCATAATCCTCTTCGTTGACGCCGGTCCGTCTTTAATGCCGCAATGAAAGAAACGGTGAAATTCAATATAAGAGCTAAAATGCCGCTACGCGTAATGCGCGCGCTAAAAACCGTTTTACCGCCCACGGCAAGTGTATGGTGGGTATATAATTATTATTACGCCTAATGGTCAATAAAACTAAATGTATACGAAAATATGCAAAACCCCCGCGCGCGACATATATATATATATATATATATATATATATATATATATATATATATATATGTATATATGTATATACACATACACATATGATGCAAGTATGCTGTGATTTCGAGCCAGCCACGCGGGCATTGCGGAATATAGTGCATGTAAGTTTTAGCCAGTATTTTTTCTCCTCTACCGTCATAGTAACGAAACAATCCTTCCGACTCACTCCAACAAGCTGGGTCAGTCATCTTCGTGTGTGTACATACGCGCATATATATATATATATATATATATATATATATATATATATATATATATAAAGGAGTGTGTGGAAGCGAAAGTACAATGTAACTTACACGCCATACACGCACTTTTACGCGCTCTTTATTCCCAGTGCCCCCCCCCCGCCCCGCGGCTCCCATCCATCTCTCAGGGAGATGATGACTGCACCATGCAGGATCCCATGTCTTTCAAAACGAAAGAGCGCGCCGCGTCGATGCTCCGCGGGCGAGAAAATCGCTCGGCAAGCGCCATTCTTAACGATCCCTTTTTGAGATTTCATTGTTCCTCGCGAGACGACGGAGGAGAAGGCTTCCTTTTTTCTCCATCTACCCGGCCGTTCTTTAATGTGTACGGGTTTTTGTTTACATAAAAACGCCATTACGCAATGGCGTGGACGAGGCGGAGGAGGGCGGTGGGGTGGGGGGGGGGGGAGCGGGCGCTCGATGAAAGGACGAACATAATACTTATAAAGCAATACGGCCGCGCGGCGTGCGCCGAGACGGAGCGGTATAATAATAATGATTGGATGGATTGATCGTAAAGATGAGACTTTACAATAGATAAAATAAAATAATGGGGCGAATAAAATTTTTATCGTCTCTTTCTTTTGCCTCAGATCGCACCGATTGACGTTGCCTAAACGATGTCGAAATGTTCGTTAAGTACTTTAAAAGATTGCTGATTTATACGGGGACGAAAAAGAAAATAGAGTAAAGAAAATAACGGTCCGGTCCGAAAGAGCCATAAATAAAATTCCTTTAGTGAATTTTTATGCTAAATATATATTTTAATAAAATCGAGTTTTTTCAAAAAAAAAAAAAATACTTTAATTCAATTTACTCCAATTACTTTAATTCTATGTTCCATGCGCGCATAAGAATTTTGAATGCAAACAAATTTTTTTGAATCTTACATGTAATTATATATATATATATATATATATATATATATATATATATATATATATATTTAAATTTTGATCGAAAATTGTATCCAAATCGCGCTTAAAAAAAAAAAAGGAAACAAGCGCATTGGCATTTCGCTAAATAGCGTTCTCGCAAAAATGCGCACGACTTTCTAACGCCGCGCCGTGTTGCATTGTTGTGTGCACGCGTGCGTTTTCTTTTTATTTTTCCTTGCCAGGAAATGCGGGAAAAATTTTTCATGCCGGCTTTTATGAAACGCGCAGAAATCCGTTTTCTTGCAATTTTTTTCATCCCGTCGAAAGTCCCGCAAAAATACGCTAATGCGCACGACGTGCGCGGCAAGGCCCAAAGCAGCCGCATTACACGCTCAAGCACGAAAGTAAACAGACGCGTCGGGAATACGACCGTGGGGGAGGGGGGGGGGGTTTGGAGCCGAACGGAACGGCCGATAATTGGCGCGGCTGTTCGAAATTTATTTCGAATCCTGCGAGATTGCGCAATATATTCTGCTGAAATGATATACAGATGTGTTCTCAACAGTGCAAAGTATATCAAAGGTCCCATATAGTACTTTGAAATATTTTTAAAATTCTATTCGGGCAAAATATTTTATTACGTTCGTTTAGATGTTAATTTATTTACGGCTTGTAAAATATATTTCAATTGCTAATTTTGAGCCTCTAAGCTGCCTGTTGCCCAAGTAATTTGTTTCAAAATGTAAAAGTATTTATAGTTAAATTTATGCCAATTTTTCGGGACACTTTATTATTCTGGGCCTTTCTTGAGGCAAAAATTTCAATTAAAAATTGTTTCAATGCCTTGGTTAAATTAAAAATATCAATTAAAAATCATAAATAGCTGTATGAGTATAGAACTAGTCAATTATGACTATTAGTTGTAACTCTTCATCCTGATTTTATTTTGAAACAAATTACACAAACGACAGGACCATCAGAAGCAACAAATTTCTATTCAAAGTATAAAATTTGAAACATTTGCAAAATGTGTGCGTGAAATATTGTTTTTTACATTTAAAATTTATACTTTTCAAATAAATTTACTTCGAACAGTTTATTGAATTAGAGATCCTTGAAATAAGGATATTATCTATCCATCATTACGGGTACGAGCCACTTTTACATGTTCATTCATAACTTCGGAATGACGAAAGCTATGCTAACTCAGCTTTTATTTAGAATTACAAAAGCTTTATATTTTATTTAAAAAATTGTTGAACGTTGGAACATTTTTGCATTTCACGACGTTAATGAATTGCTTTGGAAATATTCCGAAAAATGTATTAAAATAAATATTTCTGAAATCCTTTTAAATAATATAATTTTCAAAAATTTTCTAAATAATATCTTGTAAATATTTCAATATTTCTACAATATTTTTAAAATATTGTAGACGTGATTGCCGAAATATTTCGTTATCAAATAAAATATTTCAGAGATATTTTAGAAATATTTGTGTGCTGTTAAGGATAGAACTCGTGAGTGACAGAATTTTTGGAATTGAACATATAAAGGAGAATGATTTTCCTCGTGATAATTTTTTTTTCTTCCTCTGCATCGTTAAAAATCAATCATGTTACACATATAATTAGCAAGAGTAAATATTATCGTGATCTACTGATACTTTTTTAGTTACCTACAAATCTTTACTCGGAGATAATTGAAAATTATCAAAAGTGAGATAGATACTGTTCAAAAAGTTCTTAATAAATGTATCATTTTCTTTTTTTTGTTCTTTTCATATATTTCTTCTCTCACAATTTCACGAAAGTCGTTCATCAAGTATTGGACAGGGAATGCAATTTCAAGTAAAATAGAACAAGGATTTTTCATTATCGTTAGGCTATGCAAAAAATTTCCCAAACATCACTACCGCTTGCATTATAACATCATTTATCGAAAATTTATTAGCAATAACTGGATAAAAGCATCGTACGGTTTACCGCTTTATCGGTTCTAATATTGAACTTTTCGCTTGAAATTTCCATTTCTTGCCCGCGCAGCTGTTCGCACACGTGAAGGTAGTAACAAAGTGTATGTGTATATGTATATATATATATATATATATATATATATTTAATTCAATATAAAGCGGGTACACGGGTCGCTGTAGTCGGAAGCGCACTCGAATGCATTGTTTCCATCCGAATGGATTGCGCGCTTTCACCATCCCCCCGTCCGCTCGGAAGGGGCTATATATATATATATATATATATATATATATATATATATATATATATATATATATGGGTGTGTGTGTGTGTGTGTACACGTAATGACGATGGGAAGAGGTGCTCGCTGGCTCGATACCGCCACACACGCGACGTGGCCTTTCTTCGTATTAATCTCCCTCGATTTATTTTATCGCCTACGCCACGCGTGATTTACAGACCGACGATTCCTCAGCTCGATGCCGATTTTGTTTGTCGATCGGTCGCCGACATCGCGACGAGGCGTCCGTCACATTGGCAGGCGCGCTCGAGAGCTGCGTATACAACGCGTCGATTTTCACCGCACCTGTCCGACGTCCATCCCGTCGACGTGTACGTTCAGTAAAGTAACGCCGGCGATTTATCGCGGAAAAAGCTGGAGCCTCGGTTTCGGTTTTCTTTCTCTTTTTTGTTTTTTTTTTTTTTTTTTTTTTTTTTTTTTTGTACAAAAGAACTGAACAGTTTACTAAGAAACTGATTAAATAAAGCTCGACACGTAATTATTGCCGTTTACACGTGTCCTAGGTGCAGAAATCGAGAGCAGTTTTGGAGTGAAAATTAAAGGGGCTCGAATCATATAAATAGAAATAGATAAAAATTTCGCAGTAAATGTTTTTTTTTAAAATGTAGAATATTTCAATTGTTCGATTAGTTATCGTCATTTTTCTTCTCTATCTTCTGGAAACATCATTTGTTATTATTTGTATGAATTCTATCGATTTTTAGTCAACTTATTGAATTTTACATGAATGAATACCAAATGGTAGGAATTGGAAAAGAGCTTGAAAAATGTTTCTTTACTGTGATTACAAAATAACGATGAACTTTAGTATCAATCAATCGTACAGAATCGACTAATTATCTTTGCAGTGAATTTTGAAGAACATTTTTTAAATAATATTCGGCGCAAATTTCACAAAAAAAAATCATTTTGTTGCATCCTGCAGTTAATGGGAAATTTTCTGCGCTTATAATCAACAATAATTGAGTTCAAGGAAACGTCCTACTGTCCAAAATTAATAAGCTTAAAGAAATTCTTCATGATTAACGATAAAAATTTCCTTGAATTTCAAGGACGTAACATTGTTTGCACAATTCAATCAACACAGCAGGACTATTATCCTCATCTCGATTATTTTTGAAAATGTTTAACTTCAATAAGATTCTTTAGATATCGATTGGTATAAAAATTAATTGAATTAAAAACTAAATTAAAATGTATAAGTACTCGTTACATATTCGTATTATATCATATTCATAATATTATAGATTATTTTGAAAGTATTTCATATACTAAGGAAAAAATATTTTAGGATCTAATTGATTATGAATTAAATAATTCTAAACTAAAATATGATCTAAATTTTGTCTACTTAAGAAGTAGAATAAATATAATTATTGTAATTATACATTATGAAAATATTACATCTGCATTAAAATAAGTCTAATTCGTGTAATTACATTTTAATAAATTCTATTTAATCGTTCATTGCAAAGAATTAAAATAAATGCTGATGGATTTTTTAACAATACGCTCATCTTTTCTCGTATTAAACGGGCCCTATTTATACTTAAACAATACACTTTTCGCAACCTGAAATTTTAATACATTATTATTTTACATCATCACACAATCATCGGCATTAAACAAGTTCCATTATTTTGCGTCCCCGCATGAATTTCTCACGAAAATTCATTATACACCAAAGCTGAATGAGACTTTGCTCGTCGGAGAATTAACGTGGCTTCGATTGCCAAACGGATCGCGATATCGTCATAGTTTATAATTTAACAATTCAATTTATTATATTCAGCGAAGAAAGCCGCATGGATTATCATGCAAATATCGCATTGCGAGAAAATTCGTTTGTTTTTTTTTTCTTTCAGCACCGCCTCGCGAACGAGGAAGACTGCCGGATCGAGATATAAGGAAGACGTCCTTAAATCACCGTCGGCGGACGGGCTGACATTAACGAGCCTCAATAGCGGCTCCTTTTATTACATCGACATTGCATATATAAAAGATCATCTTATCTATAGAAATCTTACGCATCGATAGCGCTGGTTAATAAAAGAATTCATTGCGCTTTACAAATTTATATATCGAATATTTATCATATATAGATATATATAGTTTTTCGTATATATAGCGCAATTACGGTATTCATTATATTCTTTTTGTTCAGAAATTTTTTTCCCTTTCAGTGTTTCTTTTTTAAACTCTATAATAATTCCGTCTGAGTTTGCATTTCAAATTCACTTTCCAGCGCAACTAATCATGTGAAGGTGAAAGCAGCTTTGCCCGAGCCATACGATGCGTGCACGCGCGCGAACGAGCGAGCGAGCGTCTGCATATAAATATATATATATAGTTGGCTCAAATGGCCGTTCGAGTGAACTTGGGACGCTTTTTCATACAGCGTTTCTGGCTCGGTAGCAGATAAAATTGCATTTTCTTTATACGTATATTAAGTTAATACTTGTGAATTTTCGATTACGTGTGAGAGATTATTATAAATTCTTCATTCTTTTTTTTCGTTTAACACTGCCGTTAATAATCAAGCTTCTCAATCATAAATCTACAATAAAAGTTGCAATATGGAGAGAAAACGTGAAATTATAGAAATTATAGAATTGCTTTATTCAGAGTTATATATATATTTATATGAATCAGGTATATAGTTAACGATCGCGAAGGGCTTAAAGCAACGAGACTACAGCTGAAACGACGAATTCTTTTTATTTCAAAACTCGATAACGATACAATGTAGCGACTGCGTTTGCCGTGCGTATAACGCCGTATAATTGTCCAGCAGTTCGGAATCATCCTTATTCCTATACGAGGCGCGCCGTCGTCGGGAAAGTGGTAACGGACGAGTCCTGCGCGGCGGTTACGAGCGTATATATAGATGGCGAGGACGGCGTTTCGCGGCACGGTATTATGATAACGCAACGTGGCATTAAAACGTGGTTTCGTAATCGATAGCAAGACATTCGGCATAATTTAGCGCAAAAATTTATTAAATACTCGTACAATTTGCTCGAATTGTATTTAAGTAATTATGAATAGGATTATGTGTAGTAAATAAAGCAGCGTACAATCACTATTTTAATGGTAAAATCTTATGGCGATGCAACGATTTTAATGATTTTCTGTGCTTCTACGCGTTATTAAGAATGGCTTTAATGGAAAATTGAAAAATCGTATAGAGATTAACTAGTTTTATGAAATTATGATTAAGGCGCGCTATAAACAGCTCTTCTTTTTCTACTTGGAATGAAAACTATCAAGATGAGAAATTAATTCTTGCCAACTTTCTACTATGTGGAAAAACCAAATGTGAAGGTGAATTCATTTTTCCGTAAATATAAAACGAAGAAGACTTTTCGTGAATTTCATTAATAACAAATTTATCTGAAAGTTTATATTCATATAATATGCAGTAATTATCCTCCTTGCAGAAACTTCATCTTAATATATATATAAGATCGCTTAATTCATTCACTTTGGGGGCAACTTTTACAATTTGTAAACTCCCAATCGGTATGGGGCCAACGAACGAAAGTCCAAGTATTAAAACGAAGGAAAAGATAACGATATTCGATAAACGAGAAAATTATTTGATTTGATCGTACATGATAAAAAGACAGAACGGGCCCGATTTCTTCTTGATCGTGTGTGTTACGATATCGCTTAACCGGTTAAGTTAAGGATTAAGAGATCAAAAAAGAAAATCCTTGAAAAATCGTGCAAATCTAATGTTCAAGCACTTCGTTGTAGGCAACTCGATTAGAACAACTTTTCAGAAATTTTAATGATTATTTTTATATTATTAAATTTTCAGAGGGGTAGTAATGTATTTTTTCATTGCGCTAATGAAAGTTTCCGGAAATGCCGTTGTACTTTTCTGTTATTATCTATGGGCTTAATGTTATTTATTCTATTTGTCGATGTAATTCTTTCATTAAAAATATAAAGTATAAATATTATAATTTTATAAAAAAAATATCAATTCAAGTGTAAAAATGTAAATTAGATTGTATAATAAAAAAAATAGATCGAAGTGCATCGCGATGACTAACAATGACACAAAAAGAGACGATGATTATAAATAAACGATCATTTACAACCATATTCAATTACTTAATTTATTTATCAATGAATTATTAATTGATTAGCAATCAATTAATTAACGAACTTGAATAAAAATCAAAGTCAAATTGGCTGTCAATTGCAAAATCAATTCTATGAGTTTCATAAAGTAACGTTTGGAAATCCGTGCAGTATATATGAAAATGTTGAGCAAAATTTTACGACGGGAGAAAAAGTTCGGGATAAGTATTGCTCAACGGTAAAAATGTAATATAACTTCTTCCTTAGCCTAATCAAGCGATATTCGTAAAAACAATCGACGTTATAATACACAAACATACCGACTGTCTTAATTAATACAATAACGAGGCGAGAGCTCGCGATATTTCGACAACTTTATATATTTATATACAACTTATATATATATATATATATATATATATATATATATATATATATATATATACACACCTTTTTTCTTGGTCGTCGCTGTCGCTTTGATACGGCATGTTTCACAAATCGGCGATTTATGAAGCACGGCTACCGATTTCGGGAATTCTCATTTGGCAATTTATGTAATTCCCGGGCGGCTGTAAACGCGGTATACATAATCGTCGGCCGAGATTTCATTTTTCCATATACACAGAAGGGGCCAGGCTCGCGCAGGAAATGTCCGGCGCGCAAGAATTATATCCTCACGATTCCATCGGCTGCGTGTGCCCGAGTGTACTTTCCTCTCGATTGTTCTTATAACGCACGCGCTTTTATTGTTCTATTTATATATATATATATATATATATATATATATATATATATATATATATACATTATTTTGTAACGCGCGCAGGAACGGCGTTAACGGCACGAAAATAATGGAAATTCTGGCTCGATTTTTTTCTCGTTCGAGGCACGCGGAATTTCATACGTCAGAGCGGCCGACGAATACTCTTCTCTAACGAAAGAACAATAGAATACCCAAACTATTATATGATAAAGTATAATTAATAGTTAAAAAGGCAAAAATACTCGCCAGTACCGCCGAACAGAGCGATTTTTAAGAGTCCGTGTAACGAGTTCATTATCCGATATTATCGAGCCCGTCTGTGTGTATGAGATTCGAGAAGCGCTAAAGATACAATAGGTTTTTATGCAAGGCAATGACGGCAAATTAACAAAATATGTTTCTGCACCACGGCTTATCTCGGCAAGAAGTAAGTGTATTTTTCGGAATTTGATAATTTGAGTCGTTGTGGGCGTGCGCGCCGTTAAAAATTCGCGAGAGGTATAATTTAATTCGCAGTCGATGGCACGGTGGCGGCGGGGGGGGGAGGGAGTAGCCTGGCGAATGCGAAGCCACACGACGAGGAAATCATCGGGGCGGTGTAACGCGCGCGTCTGAAGCGTGTAATTTACATTCGCAGCGAAACCGGAATTCCGTTATGGTACTTTCGGAGTGTACGAGGTGAGTACCGGTTGTTATTAGCTGTACGCGGAGACGGAGATCCACTAATTTCAGCCAGCGAGCGCTCGCTTTTTCGATCGCACATATTTTCGCGAACGAAAAAAAAAAAAAAAACGTTTCCTTTTTTCTAGGTCGGAATTTTATGTAGTGTAGAGTAAAATAAAAATAAAAACTATAGATATGTTTGGATCGAGGTGGCATATTTCGCAATCCCGCACAGGTTTAACTCCGAGCAGCATACGAAATAAAAAGTTAATTCGATCCAAGGATATGAATGTTATTCCGATATACGCATATACGGACGTCTACATAAAATGCACGAAATGTAACAGCAAAGATTAAACGATATATCGGTATCATAATTATTTATCGCGACATGATCATCCAGTCAAATACACAAGTTATTTAATAGCTTTTAGTTTTTTCATAAAATTTATGAATGTCGGCCAGATTAAATCAAAGTTTTATTTTTAAATTTAAAATTTATTAGACCAGTTATAAAATTATATATGAAATAGAAAACTCGCAATATTATAATACGGTAGTTTTCACTAGGACTCCGAGAACGGTAATCCATGTATTTATCTGTTAAGAAATAGAACTGATGGTAATGAACCTAGTATTAAAAATGAACTTATAACCACCGAATTATATATCTCGGACAAACGTTTTAATTGCTGATAATAATTAATTATTTTTGTTAACGTATTCTTGAGATAATAAAAAATGTATTAATTATAATAAATTATGAATGCTAGATTTAATTCGATGTTTGCATTAAGTTCCTCGTCTATTATTTAGACAGATTGAATATAAAGAGTTCTCTTTTATAGAAAATTATTTTTATAAACAGTAAATCATTGCAAATTTTAGTCAGCGTCGTCCTTTACCTAACGTCACAAAATATTCCAAAATATTCGTGTATTTCAAAATATATATCTAAAATATTTCTAAAATATTTCATAAAAATATTCATGAAATATTTTTACTTCTTAATAATAATATTTGACCATTTACAATGTTCTATTTTAAAATCATAAGAAAATATTTCGATAAAAGTTAAATTATACAGCCTTTACGCAATAACATACTATATTCGTATAATGACAGTCGGACCGTCCTTGTTTGTAATATCCCCCGTATTATTAGCTTAGTCCTTGATGATGAACAGGAGAAGTTCGAACGTTGGACATTTAAAGTAAATTTAAATTTATAGCAGTGGTGGCAGTCAAGTTGTCCTTTACTAACATAGAATATAGATTATTTTACTTTTTTAAGTTTTAAATTAATAAATATTTTTATCGGTCTTACGGTCTATCTACTATAATATATTATACTAATATAATGACAGTCAGACTGTCCTTGTTTATATTCACCTCCGAAGAATCTGAAACAAAACTTATGACTACAATAAATTATATTAAAAATTTTAAATTTAAAATACAAATAAAATTAAAGATAAAATTAAAATTAATAATAAAATAAAAATAAAATAATAAATGGAATAAAAATAATGAAAATAATATTCTATGTTAGCAAAGGAAAACCTGACTGCCCCCACCACCTTAAATTTAGATTCACCTTTGGTGTCCGACATTTCGAACCACTACGGTTCATCCTCAGGAACTAAACATTATTTTAGCTAATATATGATATTATAAAGACTGTAAGACCGATAAAAATATTTATTAATTTAATTCACAACAGTCGACATAACTACAATTTATAATTCAATAAAATTTGCTTACCGTCAACTGACGAAAATGTTATTCGTTGTAAGCTTAATGGATTATATATATATGTATATATAAAGTAAAGTTCTAACACTATACGGGTCCCTTTAAAGAATGTTATTATGCATCTAATGTAGCCAAAAGGGTGATAGTCTTTTTACATGCTCGTTATTATTAACCTCGTAAAGGTAAAAGCTATTAGCTCGACTTTTGTTTATAGAAGCGCCATATTGTATAAAAATATTTAAAATATTTAAAGTATTGCGAAATATTTTTTAAAATAGTTATATTTCAGAATATTTGTATAGTGTACTTGAGAACATTTCCAAAAATGTTCTGTATGAAATATATCTACGAAATTTTTTGTGAAATCATGTTTGAAAATCTGTTTGTAGAATATTTCGTGGAAATGTTATCATCATATAGAAGATTCCGATGGATCTCAAATATTTTAAAAATATTTCTGCAAAATTTGAAAAATATATTAGAATTATTGGACATCTCTGCAATAATTGGTCGTGATAATTTTTGAAACGCTCTCAATTCCATACTGGTTTTGCGCGAATTCACGCGCAACTGCGAAGTAATATAGTATACAAGCAAATAAAGAGAATGATTCGCTATTGCATTTCCAGTATTGAAACGTTCATGTATTAATTTGCAAAGTACTTTTTTCTGGGTCGTTAAAATAAAAGAACCACAATAGTTCCTTACCTACTTACACATTGAAAACTCTTACGGCGACTCTTATGCTACCTTCATTCTCCACTTCGTCGAGACAAAGATCTATATATATATATATATATATATATATATATATATATATATATAAACACAGATCGAGCAATCGCTTTCCCACCCGTGAACTCTGCGCCAATGACCTACGGCTCTATACATATATGGTACAATAGAAAGAGAGAGTACTTCTCCCCACTCCTAGCCTGCTGTAAATGTAGAAGCGCGACCGCCGCGAGGGGGAAAGGCCCAAGTATTGGAGTTTAGGAAAAGATGTTCACCGAGTCTGGGAAGAGAAGGGACCCGGGTACATACGGAGGTGCGCTCTCTCCCTCCCCCCCCTCTCTCGCTCTCTCTTTCTCTCATATCAAAGCCTCACCGCAGCGAGCCTTATGTGTAAACTCGTCGGCCTGGATAAAAACCATATGAAAATGCGCAGGGCATCCCAGTCGCATCTCGGCCGGTGCACGAGTCGCTTATTATACATACATATTTACGCACTCCTTATATATCTAAAATACGCACACACGCACGCATACACACACACACACACACACACACATACACACACATATATATATATATATATATATACGCAGCTAATTTTCGCACAGTGCAACGGGCCGTTTCCCTCTCGCGCGATTTCACAAGTGAGAGAATCTCCGTCTGCATTTATAACAACGCGTATACTATCTACTATATATATATATATACACGCCATTCGAAAGAAAGTCCGCTAATCCGCTGTGCGTGTGAATGCGTGCGCGGGTAATGCATCTTAGACGGTATAATTGAGCAGAGCCTTTAATCCCGCGCTCACTGGACTCAAATTTACTTTCGTACGCGCTCGATGCTCCTCGATGCTCCTCGCCTTCCCCCTTTTACCATCCACGGCTCGTCTCGGCGTTGCACAAGCCGCGGATGTTTTACGGCGCGCGGGCACGCGCCACGCGCCACGCACGGAGCATCTCGCTAGTTAAGAAAAAAGGAGAGGAAAAAAAAAAAACAGTGTCCCCCCCTCGTCGGATCGTTGTTTTTTCTTTTTGGTGTCGTTTTTTTTTTTTATTGTTGTGATACGTACATAAAGCATTGTCAACGATGACGGGCATAGGTAATTGTATATTTATTGTGAAGTTTATAAATTGTGAAAATTTATAAACTTGTGAATAAATCAGTATTATTATTGACAATAATTAAAAAATTTTTTAATAATAATTAAAAATAAATTTGTGAAGTTATAAGGTGATCAAATTCTGTAAAACGGTTTATAAATGTGACATGTAAGCTAATTTTATGAAATTAATTCTATATGCGAAGCTCGGCTGTTCGCCGGCTAAACTGTGTATATAATTAGGATTTGAATTGCTATAATCTGCTTCGTCCAGGCTTACGAATTGTCTCTAGGAAACTGGGAAGGACTTCGTTGTCTTGTCTAAAAAATGATGAACTGACCAATATGTTTCGCGCGCGTACTTTAACGTCCTAAACCTGACTTGTGGAGTGTGAAGTGCCGGGACCAAAATTCAGATAAATTGTTGTTAAAAAGAAATTATTTATTTGAAAAGCCTGTGAAGACGAGACTGTTGTTCGCTCGAGTAAAGTCATTAAGCCCTAGAAGTATTTGAGCTTTTCTCGAGAAATCAGTTAGATTTTGCGAAAGTCAACAGTGATTATTGTAACCCGAAATATTGCGCGTTTAATCGACGCAGATTTGCAAAATTACGCACTGTTTTCGCACTGTTCGCCTGGCATGAGTTTAGGCTTACTTAAAATGCTTAAGCGTAACAGGTCTCATTTGGAAATTTTGAAGTTTTCAACTTTCTCTAACATTATGCGCATTAATATTTAGTTAAAATTTTAGATTTAAAAATTTACAGCTACCAAGACAGGGAAAAATTTACTTTTTCATTGCTCAATAGGCTATTGAATGGTTTTTTTCTACTTCTTAGTTTTTAACAAACTACACAGAATTATTTTTACATTCCCGATGATTAATTTTATCTAAATTTGGTTGCTTTTTTTATGAGTAGTTTCGGTTTAAAATAGTAAATAACAACTTAAACACTCAAGCTGTCCATAAAAATTTATATCCTGTTTATTCTACAAACAGTCTCATCAAAATTCATATTTAGAAATTAAAAATAAGATAAAAACATATTGACGAACCTATACGTTATTTAAAAAGATTCTTCTGAAACCTGTGGCGATGATCAACTTTTATTGCACATAAAATTGTTCCTTGTGAATTTAAAAAAGAAAGTAAAATACTCTCAAATAGCCGTTTAAACAAATATAAATAATATATTTCATGCTATTTTGGGATAATTAAGAAATTAATTAAATATTGTACAATTAAGAAAGTTGTAACTTTTTTAAACAATACTTTAAGCAAAGATTAATATCGACAGATAAATTTTGAAACTTTTCAACTTCCAAATGAAACTTTTTATTCTCAAAATTTCGAAGTAAAATAAATGTTACGAATACAATAATAGACACGGATGTCATTTAATCAACTTATGTTGACTGAACGAGCGATATTTCAATTATTAATAAACATTTTTGAATTCTCCAAAGTCAAATTTATTTCTAAAGGAGACTGCAAAATGCTTTATGATTTTTTTAAAACTTTTTAAAATTGTCTTGTTTCTAAAGGCGTTTTAAATTAAATTGCTAACAACGATTTATCTGCTATTTTCTCTGCACTTCAACTTGAAAAGTGGTCTGCAGGTAACTAAAGCACAATTAAAAATCCTCGGTCGATCCATACCTTTTAATACTCTGCATAAAATCATACTGGTTTCTACAACATGGGTCGGTTCGTCTGAATAATCTTCAATATCTTACAATATCAAAATGCACGTTTCCAAAGAAGAATATGATTACTAAAACGACGATTTAATTTCTCAATAAAAAAGTATTCAGAACAAATAGTTTTAATATAGTATGTGAAATTTGTGACGTTTCGTTTTCTTTTTATGACAATTTATTCATTAACTTTTTACAGATATTTCTTATCTTAGAAATGAGTGAAATGTGAAATTTTAAATTTTAAGCTTTCAGAGATATATTTCATATTGTAAATCATATATATAGTATTTGAAGTACTTTCAACGTTATAAAACATGACTATTAACAATCATTGGCCAAACATGTTAGTGTAGAAAAGGCTTAAAAATAAAATTGAAATTATTATTAAACAATTATTTTATTTAAGCTTTTTATATTATTTCCTAAGTGTCGCTTAAAAAGGAAGAAAGATTGTTTCCGGATTTTCATTTCGTGTCTCAATAACTTTTCATAGGTGTGTAAACCCCAGTATTATAACTGCAACTGATGAAACTATAACTGCCAAGATCGGTAGAAGCCTGTAGTTCCGCTTTTCTAACAGACCTTGACATTAAATACACAAGCAGTGTCTATATATCACGTCGCTATAAAAAACAATTTTACGGCTTTTTTCATTACATTTATTATTTGAGCAAACTAATACTATACATGCGGAATAGGATAAATTCAATTTTGCGGAATTATTACACTGTATAAATATATATATATATATATATATATATATATATATATATATATCTGACGATCTTTCATTATAAGTGCCAACACTCCTTGAAAATGGCACACGATTAATAATGTATAAGTTTCGCGCAAAAGTATAAATTGGAAATTTATTGCTCTGGCAGGGATCGTAAAAAATGTACGTTCTTAACGATCGCCAAGAGAACTGTACCAATTTAAAAATCAACCAATTAGTGAGCGCATTCAAGACAAAAAAAAATAGATATATACACATATGACGAAGCTATAGCAATACTCTGCGGTTCGTTTAAATCTTATGTCGGATAATTGCCATATGACTATATAAAGAAAGCCATGAATAATTTGTCATTCCTTGAAGTACTGTTCTACTTATATATAATTTTGGTAAAGGGAACGCTATCAAGGTGACCGGGTTTCAATATATATATATATATATATATATATATATATATATATATATATATATATATATATATATATTTAGAAATGCACATTGACGCTGTAAATTTTGATTCGTTTGAATGGATACTTTAAATTCTCTTCATATGACCATATTACAAACTAAATTTTAATCGACTCTAATGGACGGTACAAGACAATAAATGTGCAAAATTTTTAAAATTTAATTTTAAAAATAATATTCGTTTCATAGCAATCCGATTGTTTTCAAAAAATTGAAATAGAATCTTATGGTCCCTAAAATTATTGGAAAATATTTTTATTCTCAATTTACATTGATGAATTATAAAACCTTTTTAATTTGATTATGAAAATTTCTTTACAATTTACAAATATTCTTTTATATTTAAATTTTAAAAATTTTATAATTTATCAGTATAAATTGAAATTTGAACATTTTTCAAATTTATTGTCCTCCTGCGATTCCTGAGAGTCAATTATAATTTAGCTAAAAAGAAAAACAAAAGAAAAACGAGACTTGAAGCTCTTTATTTCTACTTATATATAACGTACTTAATGCAAATTACAGGGATCGCCAATGCCATACCACTCCTCGTGACCATGTCACTGTTGGGAATTCGAGAATTCGCCGAGCCCGCCGCGCCGAGCCTGCAAATTTCGCAGGAATTTCAAGCGCCACCGGCGCCTCCGCTCGCACAGCCCTCCTCGCAGCTGTTCGTCTCGCCCGAGGAGTTTATGACGGTAATAATGTAAATAATCGATTATGTAAATATGTGTAGCGATCAGTCGAGCGGGCCATTTATTTTTCGACTCACGGGATCTGCGAACTAATCGACGATTTGAATGTACGACCAGGGCCGTCTTTACGTAGAAGCCCGAAAGATCGGCTGGGACCGATTCTCGCAAGACTGCCCAAAAAATAAAAGAAATGTTTTCTATTCGTAAAATGTACATATATATTAGGTAAACGAATTAATTACACAATTGCAGATTTTAAATGAACATTTCTTTCTAGCTTTTTTTTAATTCTTGAATGTGTTAAAAAGAGATTTTATCAGTTACGAGGTTCTATTGTAATCAATTTCACATATCATTCGATCTATTCAAAGTTATTTACATAAAGCGTTTGATAAAAATCAACCCATTGATGTTAGATTCAGCAATGCGTTGTGCTTACACAAATTGCATGTGGTACATATTTATTCTTTTTCAGTACCTCGACGATTCATACACATACTTTATTGGCAATAATTTTGGTTCAACAAATACTTTTGCTAATAAATAAAATATAAACTCACGGCCTTTATTTCAATCTTGTGCTTTAATTGATCCGTTAAATGCAAGGCGTCTGGATATCCTGCATAATAAATCTCAACTTTAACATTATTGTACAGTTATTGTGTTAAATACAAGTTAAAACTAATGTCTAAGTAAGATTTATCTGTTCCCGAAGCAAATAATCATCTTCCACTCACGTGTTGAAATATATCAAATTTTAATCTTCACCAAGTGAATTATAGTAAATATTTCCAATAATTTTATTCTTTTGAAAGTTTTTCGCTAGATTATCATCAACAAAATTATTTTAATTCATTTGCAACTTTGTCAAACAACTGACATCAGCACCTACAGTTTAGTTTGGGGTTTCCAAACATTTTCGGTTCTAGGGTAGCTCTTAAAGACGGCCTGACACGGGATATAAACATTAAAAAAGAATAAAAAATTTTCATAATAACTATATTATAATAATAATATGTAAATATTATATAATAATATGTAAATTTACTAAAAGATTCTGCTCATTCGGATCACTGTATTTTTAAAATATGTAGAGAATAATGGTAAGAATTATACATCTGAAAATTTATTTTAATTAACGATTTCTTGTTATTTTACTTTTATAGTATTCTACTGCATCCTTTAATGATCCATCGTTCAGTAATGAAGAATCACTGACGAACACGAATTGTGAATATGCTAGTAATCACAACTACGACAATGTGATTGGTCACACTCATACGTCGGTACCACATGGATTTCAAATAGATCCAAATTTAGAATCGACTCATCATAATAAACTAGACAGTTATAAGGGCGAGAAAAACGCTTACGCTTTTCCAAAAGCGAAAGTCTTAGATAACATGGACTTATTAAAACTGAATCATCAAAATAAAATTAATGACAGCGAACGTTATTTCAGTCCCGACCATACATTTAAACCCCCTCCAAAATCTGATTTTCACAGTGAGTATGCTGGACCAGCTATGCAATTAGTAAGTTCAAAATTAGTTCATATAAATCATCTTACAAATGATAACTCATGGTTCGGTTATAGTTAAATTAGCTAAAACTGTATGTAATGTAAGTTAAATTAAAATTCAGATTTGATTTTATAAATTGTATTTATCATAAGGTATAATATAACTTCAGTTTTAGTTTGTTGAACTGTAAATGAATTTTTATATATTTCTTTTACATGAGAATTTCTGCTATTATTTACATCAAATAATGCATTTATTTATTATTAGATGTTTTACTGGAAAACAGTTGACTTTGAATTCGAACACGAGGAGGATAGAAATAATTTACTCTACAGCGGTACGTATATTCCTGAAAATAACCTGCCTCTTGGAGTAGAAGTTTGGAAAGATAGAGTTTTCATTAGCTTACCAAGATGGAAGAAGGGGATTCCAGCGACATTAACTACAGTATCAACTCAATCGTTCGACAAAAGTCCGAAATTGACACCCTATCCAAACTGGAGGTGGCATCATTTGGGTACGTGAAATTTAATTTCTAAATAGAATAGATAGTTTTATGATATATAAGAATTGTGCTATTGATTTTTTTTTTAATGCAGGCTACTGTCATGGACTGACCTCAGTATTCAGAATGCAAGTTGACGAATGCGATCGTTTGTGGGTACTGGACTCTGGGAAAATTGACATTATAGACGATCCAAAGCAGATTTGCCCACCAACTATTTATATCTTCAATTTATATACGGACGAATTGATTAAATCGTTTGTGCTGCCAAAAGATCAAATCAAAGAAGACTCACTGTATGCGAATATAATAGTTGACATTAAGGACAATCAGTGCGATAAAGCCGTTGCTTACGCAGCAGACGTATGGCGATTCGGCCTTATAGTTTACGATTTTTTCAATCACTCATCATTCAGGATCCAGCATCATTTCTTCTACCCCGATCCATTATCCTCGAGGTACAATGTTCACGGCATTCAGTTTCACTGGACCGACGGATTGTTTGGCATAGCATTGACTCCCGTAGATGTAAATAACGAGAAGACCATGTTCTTCCATCCAATGTCGAGTTTTCGCGAATTTGCCGTGCCGCTTTCCGCGATCAGGGATAAAAAGGCGTCAGATACGAATTCTGATAAATTCATTCCCGTTGGGAAACCAAGAGCCAAAGATTATGGTCATTCGTCGGGATCGGCAATTGACAGGAACGGCGTTATGTTTTTTAATATGGTGACACGAGACTCAGTGTGGTGTTGGGATACAAGAAAGGAATACATTCCGGAAAACTTGGGCGTTATCGGCTCGAGTAACGTTTCTTTAGTTTTTCCGAACGATATACGGGTGGATCATGAAGAAGATCAAAATGTTTGGATTTTATCGAATAAACTTCCCATGTATATTTATGGTTATTTAAATAAGGATGAAATTAATTTCAGAATTTTAAAAGCTAGTGCCAGGGAAGCAGTCAAAAACACGGTTTGCGATCCCAATTATATTGTGCCAGAAATAGTACGTGGATATGATTCAACATGTTAAAATTACTTTTATACTTTTATAAATTTTCGTAAGATTATATGAAATTATAGAATGATATATTTAAAAAAAAAGATCAGCTAAACATTTTATTGAAATAATTTGTACAATATTTATATGTGCTTGAATAAGGTCGTAATGCAATTAACAAGAGAAGTTAACAGTGGCCGGTTAACCAATCACTCACACTCATTTTTATTCAAATTACATCTTCAGCCCCTTTATTTTTAATTAAAAATACTATATTAAATGGCATTATTTATTTTCTTGTATAATTTATACTATAATTATTAATATCGGATTTCTTTACACTTGAATATAATATCCGATAGCTTCATAAATATAATTATATTCAAGTTTCTGAATAAATTATTATTTATTTACTTTTTTTAAATATTTAAGAAAATCTTATAATGATTATATAAGTAAATGAAGAATTTATTTATATAAATACGTATAACGTTAATTTAATTAATATAATTAAATAGTTGATCAGAGTAAGTTGAAGATTAAATTTTTACAACATATATATAATTATTTTTAAAACAAGCCTTTTCCTGAAAGAACTTGCCTTAATTTCATTTTTTTTTTCATTTTCTGACATTTTCCGTTACATACTCCCTCAATCTAACGATTTTATATAATAATATTGTTGAATTAAAAATTATTGGTTAATTCAAAATGTAAATTAAAAATTCTTTTGTATGTATATACATATGGCTTAGTTATCATTAATCGTTTGTATTAAGTACAATTCTATAATACTGTCTAAAATGCATGATTAAATAAATAATAAATCAATTCAGACGCTTAAATATAATGATATAAATAAAATAATATCTTATAATATAAATATAAAAAATTATGTATTAGAAAAATGCAAAAGGGTTAAATATATTTGAAAATTGCAAAGAAAATATTGCTACCATTTAATACAGAATATAATATTTAAGCAATAATAAAGGCAATTAAGATCTATGTAAATCATAAACGGAAAGACATTGGTTTTTCCTTATATTTAATACCATACATAGTCCACGTGAAAGCGATTGACTAACTCGTCACTGTCGACTCCCCTTGTAAGGCACTACAAAATAAAAAAACCGTTTACATTTATGCATTTGCACGGTTGTATATGCTTATCAGAAATCAAACTTTAAATAATTAGTTCGTATTTCCAAACGAGTTAATAAAACTTGTTGCCATTTAATGTAAAAACTAATATTCATAAAATAAATGTCTTGTTTTTAAAAAGAAATATTTTATTACAAAGTTCTTTCTATAGGTATCGTAATAACCTAAATATAATTTTTGAAGTATTAATCTGTTCCAAAATCCTCAATATCACTATTATTAGAAAACGAAACATTCGTTTCATGATCTTCAGTTTTTTTCCGATTCTCGAAGCCAAGTGAATACAAACTACCTGTGCTTTCGGTATTCCAGGCGGCAATTCTTTTGGAGATAACGTTCGAATTCAGTGATTCCTTATGTTTACGTTCTTCTTCGCAAAATAAAATATTTGCTCTATTAACAGGATGTATGATATTTGCATTTCTTTCTGCTGAGTACATTCTCTCATTATTGTCTCTTTTTATAATTTGTGTTTTTTCAGTTTCATCCAAATTACATTTTATATTATTTTCTAGAATATTTTCATTATTTTGATCAAATGATTTAAGAATTTCAATATTATCTAGTATTTTTTCATTATTTTGAAATTCAAAAGTATTCAACTGGATTTCAGTTGCTGAATAATAATCTCTTTGACTGTATGAAGAATTACTTGCAGTCTCACTATCATAATTAATATCTCTTTGTTTAGATTCAAAGTTCTTTGTTTGAAATAAGGATATGAAATTTGAAAATTCTTCTGTTTCTGAAAGCCTTTGTAAACTTTCTTCAAATTTCTTATCTCCTTTGGTATTATCATAATCTTCTCGAAACTTTTCGTAAAAACTATAAAATAATTGAACTAAATTATTATTTGAATTAGTTAAAGTTTCTTGTTGAATAACTGAAGGATTTTCTTCGAACTGAATTTTTACGGTATCTACCGGGGCATGTTTTTGGCGCTGATTATTGTTTGATGGATTATTAGTTTTTAAATTCGTATTATGGCTAATAGATAATTTTTTAGATAACTTAGGATTACTTGACGGCATTAAAGTCAAAACACGCCCTTCGCTATCGTATTCCATTATATTGCCAGCTGATAATCCATTACCTTCTCTAAATTTATGCGTTATTACTTCATGTTCAAATTTTGTTTCGCACACCGTATTCCTTCTTTTTTCTTTTGCTTTAGCTTCTATTTCTTCTAATTTTTTCTGTTTCAATGATTTATAATCGATACTATTCTTTTCCCGATGATTTAAATATTGATCATTAACAATTGATTTGAAATTAGTGTGCTTTGTTGTAGTATTGATATCTGAATTGGATTTAGTATCTAATACATGACTTCCACTAGCATTTGCATGAACTTCAGACATACTAGATTCATCTTGATTTAAAGTTCTTTTATCATCAATCGTACATATGTAAGTTTTAAAATTTCTTAAATCAGTTTTAATATTTTCGTTATTATCGTTTACATTTTGAAAACCAGTAAGGCAGTCTAATAGAGTAGCAGGTTTTAATGTTCTTGCATCATCGACATATTTTACTTTTTTTTCATCTATGTTTCCAAAATTATACAAATTATCTGTGGCATTCAAAATTTTGCGAGACGAATCTAGACGTTCTTCAAGCTGCTCGATCAGATAAGCTGAAAGCATTTTCTTTTGTTCGATTGCTTCAGATACATTGTTAGTTAAATCGTTCGGTGTTACCAATAAATGATCAAATATACCATTATCTCCAGATTGAAATAATTCATCTGCCATCGTTCTGCAATAAATTACGCCATCGGGATTAATTAATTCGTCTTCGGTTTCACGTTGATCCGATGTTAATTCTGAATTATTTCGATAAATCGATGCCTTAAAACTGTCGGCGATCGTGAGCGCAACCACCTGGAATATAGGATAGGGTTCGTGACAATCTGGACCCAAACAAAATCCTCTCTTGCTTTCATCGCTGAATGAAAAAGCATTTCTGAGCAAGATTACAGTGTCATCGTCTACAATCACGCGCTCCTCTGGAATTTCCTCCGCCCTATTAATAGAGTGACTTTTAATATTTATAGGAGGCGACAAATGATCGAAAGCATTCACATTAATGTTCCAGTCAATTCTTTTTATAATTTCTCTCATGTTTGACGATGGCTTTTGTATTAATTCAGAAATATTACTTAACTTTTGGCTCTTCATTAATTCTTCTTGTGCGACATCCATTAGCATTTGGTTTGAGGAACTTTCTACTTTTGAAAAGGATTCTTTGAGAAGCTCCGAATATTGAACATAAGTTTCTTTTGAATTAATCATCTGATGTGTACTGTTACTACTATTGCAAGCCTCGTCGTAAATATTTTTTACCTTTTCTTCAGTTAAAAACTGATCTAAATCTGGTATACAATTTTGAATGCTATCGGATGTATTAATTGTAGACAAAGTGTCGTTTTGCTGATGTATGATTTGTTCGTGATTAAAATTTCTATTAATTTTTTCTCTCGAATGTGTGGACCTGCATGTTCTATCTGCTATTTTCCTTTTTGTATTAATATTAACAGCATCAGAATTATGAAGTGCTAATTCGACAGTTGATTTTTTATAACCTGTCATTTTCGACTTTTTCTTCTTTTGTAATATTTCACGCCTATCTCGTTCAAGTTTCGAATGGTTGTATGCTCGAAGATTAGTTAATTCTCTGACTTTCTGTTGTGCATTGTACTCAGCTAGTTTTATGGAGTTCGTTGGTTTTAAAGGAAGGATATCCGAAAAATTACATTTCGAATCATTTAAAAGTTGATTATCAAGTGAATTTCTTGTGAATGTATGATTAGATCGAAATGACTTTCTTTCCAATGGACGACAATTTTGTTTTGCAATTTTATCAAAATTCAAAAGAACAGAAATTTCAGTTTCTAAAGTGTTTTTGAGTTTTACCAAGCTATCTGGAATAAAGTTTTCATTTTCTATATTATTTGTTGGAACAGATTCCTGAGCCACTTCTAATTTAGTTAAATTTTCAGAAGAATTTAATTTACTTTTTTCGAAATGTCCCTTGTCTATTATAGGTATATTATTATTATTATTAGTATTTTTATTATTAGTAGTATTATTATTAACAACATGTTCGTAGTCATTGTCGATTTTCATGTCAGAATTTTTCAATAAAGTCGAATCCAAATGAGAATCCAGTTCATTCCAAAATATCGACCACTTTAGCTGTTTATTTTTTGGAACTGATTGAAATTGACAGTTTCTCTGTCGATACATGTTATCCAAAATTTCTAAATTTTTATGAAAAAGCAAGTTAAGACTGCTAATCTTTACATTCGCGTCATCATTTTTTTGATTCAATACGAACGATATAGATGGAGAAATTATAATTGTATTGACAGTTGAGTTATCATTATTTATATTAAAAGGATTATTGGGTTTCATTATTCTATGCTGCTTTGAATCGGATATTATATTGGAATCTGATTTAGTATTTATTGAAGGAAATTGTCTTTGTAATTCTCTATTTTTTATTGGATGCTTGTTTATTATATTGATGTCGCTGTCTTCGTCATCATCAGAACTTGAACAATAGCAATTAGCTTTGGAAGTATTTCTATTATTCTGGAGATCTGATTCAACAGAATTTTCATCAGGAGAAACATAATCTAAAGCTTCATTTTTATATTCTACAAATGTATCGTGAAAGTTGAACATTGATGATCCGTGTTTACTTTTACGCGCATTTTCTAATTCATTTGGTGTGAGATTTAAAATTTTCATTGATTTTTCCGCAGGGGATAAATTTTCTTCCATTGATAAACTTAAAATCGATGTGGGTATTAAGTCGAGAATTTGACTATCTAGTAATGATGTCATTGATTTTGCGTTTCGCAATGCTTCCAATTCTGTCAAAGTGAGCGAAGATTCTCTAAATATCTCTCGGATACTGGAAAAACTTGAGCGAGTCTGTGGAAGATTGTCTGTAGCTTTTATTTGATTTTTCCGAATAAATCTTTTTCGATCGACTTCTCGAAGCTCCATATAAAATTCGAAAAATATATACCAATTATATCCAGCTATTACTGAAAATTTTTTAATAAATTCTAATTAAATTTCATTGTATTACAGAGAAATCCACTTAAATTATCCACTTTTATTCAATCTATTAAAACAATTACCAATTGATTTTAATAGATTAAATAAAAAATAAGAATATTTACTTAAAGAGGGAAAAATAGTTTCGAGAATTTTAGCTCAAATAGCAATAGTTGAATTTTCTGTATCTTGTATTTATAATTAATTAATGATTGCTATCGAAAATTCATAGTTTTTATTAAAGCATATATGAAATTTATTAGAAAAACTGGAAGTAAATTATTTTAAGCTCTTTGCTCGAGTGGTTTAATGTTTTTTATTTTTGAAAAATGTACAAAATAAATAAAATAAAAAATAACACGTTATTTACTACTAAAGAAATTATAAAAATATATAATAATTAATTGAAAAAATTAATTATATTGAAATTACAGTTACAATGTTGCCTATGTTAAAATGAGCCACAATACTTACTAAAGTTTATTGTTTCAACTAGGAGGAACTCTATCAGAGACATTGTTGAAATTGCATTTTCTGAATAGAAGAAAAGGGCGAGAGAAACGGACAATATTTTAGGAAGTAGTGTATTTAGAGCATGCGTCACGAGCCATGGTAGCAATATGTCCGAACGGCTCAAAGTTATAATGGGGTATAATTTTAATAAATATGTGAAAGGATTGACGAGGCTGCAAAAAAATTCTATTACAACCGTTAATGTGAGCACTGAAATAAAAGTCACGTTTTAGTTTATGGCAATTTTCACAACATCAATAATAGAATGCATATTATTTACACTTTTTTATCTTCGAAGTAAAATCGTGCTTGAAATGAACATCATTCATTGAGAAATGCATATCACGTATTAGATTCAGTCGTAACATGAGTTCGAGGGGCTTCCAGTTCAATGTAGAATTAGCCTATTATAGTAGAAGATTAATTTAGTAAATCTATTTATTTCGACAATTTGTTCCGAGTGTGTAATAATAACATTCACCAGTCCCAACAGCGTCATAATTAATAATTCTGTTTGAAAGGATACGCCTAAGAGATTCCCTATAAATCTTGTCATCAGAATAAATCCTTCTATTAATTTTTTTTAAATTTATAATATTTTTCAAATTTACTGTCATTAAACTTAATTTAATTTAGCCAGATAACCAAAACATGTTTGCATGTCAACAATAATTTTAACCTTCATAAATTCCTTAATCTATTTTCGAGTAATGATTGGGGAATCTGGACATGTAGTAGACTTTCTTTGTTATTTTTAAAAACTTTTGCATTTTAAAATATCGGATTATAAAAATAATATTTATTAATGTTATAAAACTTCAATAATAAAGTGCATATTCAAATATTATCAAAAAATTAACGTTTAAACAATATAATAATGAATCTTTTATTGATACTAATCAACATTTGATACACTATCTTTTTTCTGCTGAGAATGATTAACTATAGTATTAAAAAATCAATAGATTAAAATCATATAATATGAAAATATTATTCATTTTTTAAATAAATTAATGTTTAATTTTATTAATTTATTTTTATTATTTGTATTGTAATTTTTTAAATCTTATCGTTTTTGTATAATATATGTGAAGTAGTTAACTTGTAAAAAAATTTAATTATTTATGACTATATTAAAATTATTATTAAAACTGATATAATTTTATTATTCAATTAATATAGTAGAAATTACTTATATTAATATGATATACATTGCTTATTTATTTTGGATAAACAAATCGTCTGATTGAAAAAGAACATTTTGAGGCCTACGATGGCTCGATCGCTAGAGCGAAGGACTAGTAACTTGGTGATCCGAGTTCATATCCCGGTCTCGGCCGATTGACACAAGCACCGCTGTAATAATTTACATGTGCTTTGTTTACAAACACATCGTAGACCTCCGTCGCTGATTAGCACCAATATTTGTAAGCATAAATAGAGGGACGTTAAATAGCACAAAAAAAAAGAACATTTTCAGATATATAAAAATAATGATAATAATAAAAGAAGAAGAAAAATTTTCGTTTATTATAAACTGAATAAATATCACAGAAAATATTATATTATTTATAAAAATTAGTTTACATTAAATATATGTTTCCTATTATTTGACTCAAAACATTATACCGTAATAATTGAATTAAGGAGTTAAAATATCATATCAAATTTTTATAAAATGTGTAATTTGTAGCTTACTAAATAATATCAAAAATTCCTTCAAATTTGTGACATATGGGTACGAACCTACAGTAAAGTATATTTTACAGTCTTAAGAAGCATTTTTGGTTATCGTTTATTTTAAAAATAAATACTGTCATTAAACTATTTTAATAAGGATGAAATATTATTCCGAAAATTGGGTAAAAAAAGATGTATTGTAAATTATTATTTTAGCAATAAATACTAAAATTTAATAAAACATTTCATGAGCGGTTAGTTTTCAATCTTGACAGATAACCACGCCAGATCATGTATATTTCTTTCAATATCGACTCATGGTAATATCAGGTAATAGTGGGAGAGCGAGAGAGAGTGTGAACGAGCATAATATGGGGGTAGAGAGAAGGAATGTAATTGTAAATCAAATTTACAACAATTATATTGCTTGAAAAAATGCGATTGCAAATTGTAAAATAAAAAATCAGTTGATCAACTTGTGGATATGAAAACAAAAAGAGGGTTAATACATTCAAATCAACATTTTTTTAATTTAATAAATTATGTTGAACATAGTTATAAGAATATAACTCTAGCGCGAAGGAATTTAACTTAACTAGAGTTGAAGTTTTAGAAAAATATCAATTTACATTTCCTTGTAAAGCACAAGGTTCTGACATTTTATTGCATGAACTTTTTATAATCTTAGATTAACAGCTCGTCAATTCGCATACCAAAAGTATTTAAAACTCAAGAAGAAACCCATAATGTAAAGAAAACAATTGAAGTTAAATCACGAATAAATGTTATATTTTTGTATATATTGTAAATTTGCATATTATAGATTTCACGTAAATCTATAATTTATAATTTTATTTAAATGTGTGTTGTCCGATTTAGATGTTAATTATTCGTTGTTGTTATAAATAATTAAAATTGTATTCTTTTTCATGTTCAATAATATATTAATCGACTTATACATTTTTGAATTCCGATGAAAGCGCCATTATCTCTGGTGGCTATTTGTGAAATATACGAAAGAATATACCCATCAAGTTGCGTCAAAAAAAGACTATACTCTCGCAAGAAAGAAAACGTCCATCGAGTATACGAGGGCGCCACTGCATCAAAGCAAAAATGGCAGTCGTGGGCGTTAAGATAGTTCAAGGTGTTATGGGGAAATCTGGTTTCTTTAAGAGTGCTCCATACCGCGATCCCAGCGCCACGATGAACTATTAAAACGGAAATGAAAATGTGTAAGTCGTAGATTTCGTTTTGCGTCCTCATTTTACGTTTTACAATGTTGAAACAAATTTTATACGAATCTTTGAAAAATTCTACAATTGGGGGTATCCCTTACTGCTTTCATAATATGTTTCAAAGTTACTTTAAAAAAATAAGAAAATGTTTATCTGACTGTCGTCTGCACTATAGACATCGCCGCTTTGCAGTAACATTAAATAACAACAAATATTATAAATTTTATACGTATAGTACAGATCAAACTTGGATAGTCCCGGATGTAGAATTGAATAATGAATCGAATGAACTTTGTTTCATCTTTCTATTCATAGAATTGAGGGAGTAAAACGAAATATAAGATTTTATTATGGTTATAATGCAAGTTGTCAATTCTGTAGATAAAAAAGTGAGAACTTTAATTTCTGATTTTTTGAATAGGTGGCGCTGAAGAAAATATTTAATGCCGTACAAATCAAATAAAGAATTATGAAGCCTGGTGCAGAAAATATATATATATATATATATATATATATATATATATATATATATATATATATATGCACATAAATACACACATGCATATATGCATGCATGCAAATACATTGCAAACATAGTAACGTAATACGGAAATTTGAAATTACAGGGAGGTGCAAGATGTACGAGCTTGAGCCAATAAATATATATTAAAATATAATAGGAAAGTAATTGTTCTTTTCCTAACCTAAAGTATATATAATATTTATGTAGGCAAAAATGTTATTATTGCCTACGCAGATTTAATATTTATATACATCCTAAAAATTTTTTATAATCGTTTTTTATGACAACTAAAGCACTTTAATTCCCAAAATTTCAAACATTTTTATTTTTTTTGCAGGATAGTCTTTTAGCTACGATTAAATCTCATAATTTTAGGACGAAATGAGAGTCTTCAGTATTCACAACGTGTAATTGATGCATTTGAGTTATTACTTCGATATGCACTCCTATTATATAAAACGGATAAGAAAAAGTAACGTGAAAAGAATATATAATTTTTAATTCAAATGTAAAATATCATAAAACCATCATCATTTTGGAATGTAGAAGAGTATGATTGTGTATTTATAGTACTGAATTTGGTGTAAGGAGTAAGTACAACTCCTAAATTAATATATTATATTATAAATATTTAAATATATAGTTATCTATATAAAGTAATTTTTAAATTTATTCTTATATTACACATTATTATACAGTGATTGGCACTTTGTATAATTTATACAATTTATATAATAAACAGCTTTTATAGAAACTTTTTGTAAGAAAACTGTTACAGATTCAAATATTAAAATAATTTTTCATGAAGTAACACTATTTGATAATAGCACTTATATATTAGAAATTACTATCTTTTTCAATAAGTATCTTTTCAATAGTTTCATTACTATCTATTCAATAGGTAATTATAAAAATTTTATTTTAAAATATATTCTTGTACAGCTAAAGTTTTCTTTAGTATTTCATACATTGTAATTTTTTGGAATAAATATGTCAGATTAAATAAAGTCAATACGTCAAAATACAAAAATTATACATATATTCCCGCCAAAAATATCACGATATATAATATAGAAATATTTTTTGTAAAAACATATATATATATATATATATATATATATATATATATATATATATATTGTTTTTCAATAATTATAATGTAGAATATAATATGCCATTATATTTAGAAGCTGTACTTGCTCTCTATTTACAAACCAATCCTATTAAATATACAATCATAATGTTCTGCTTACTTTCCCAGAAGATGGTGATTTTATATTTTTCATTTAAAGTAAAAATTATATATTCTTTCCACTCTAATTTTTCACTATTTTGCATATTGGACACCTTGCAACTAAAATAATAGTTATCTTTGTTGCATTAACATCAGATTATATCTATAATATTAATATTATCACAGCGTAGCCCCCATCTATGTTACGAAAATAGGACTTTTTTCGAGGAACATAAATTTTAGATACAGAAATTTGGTCTAATAAATAATAAAAATTTATTCAATTTTTAACTACTTAAAAAATAAAACTAATGACTAAGTATACATTTATAATAAATTTTTTAAGAAAAGCAAAATAACTAGGCGAGTTTGATATGTTTTTAGAATATTAAGAACTTTAAAAAATAAATAACTATTATTGTAAAATTTAACTTGGTTCGAAAAAAATTTGTTTTTATTGTTTTTTTTCCTCTATCCATATGTTATTACAATATATTTCTATCGCATGTAGTGCCATTTTTTTTCGTATTAACATATTTGCGGCGTTGTTATATTTTATTTTTTACGCTGTATTAGAACTGCTTCTTTGGCTGCTTTGCTGGCAATACGATTTTCAGTGCTGTTTGAATGAGCAGATGTCCTTAAGACTTCTATTTTGATTTCTTTTCTTGATTTATTGAATTTTATGATTCATTTCATTAACTTCTTAATTATTGGCGCTGAGATTGTGCAGTGAATTTAGTACACATTTTGAATATGCGCATATATAAGATGAAGCTGTGTCGAGTGGATTGAGCATATCTGATACCAAGAAGTATTTAGCATATATCTGAATCAAATGCTTCAGATGAAAAGGTAGAGAATTCGACTGTATATTGATAAAAATTTTTATCGGTCTTACAGTTTTTCTACAATAATATAATATACTAATATAATGAGTATCGGGCCGTCCTTATTTATAATCACCACCTTACAATCTGAAATAGAAATTACAACTAAATAGTAAAATAAAAATTAAATTAAATAAAAAATAAATAAAAAAGTTAGAATGAAGTAAATTATATTAGAGTTTAGTCCTTGAAGATGAGCCGGAACTGTTCAAAACGTCGGAAATGAAAAGTAAATTTAAATTTAAGCTGGTGGGGGAAATCAGATTCTCCTTTATTAACATAGGATATAGATTACTTTATTTGTATTATTTTTAATTTTTAATTTTTAATTTAATTGATTTTTTATTTTATCTGTTATTAGTAATTTGTATTTTCAATTTTATGGGGGTTACTATAAACTAGGAGAGTCTGACTGTCATTCTATTATCATAGTATAATATTTTATTGTATAAAGGCTGTAAGACAGATAAAAGTATTTATGAATCCACATTAAAATATATATACCCTTAAGTATACATATCTCAGGGTTGAGATATTTTTTAATTAACTTGTAATAATTTATAATTACTTTTTAATTTTTATCGATATATGTATGTATATATATATATATATATATATATATATATATATATATATATATATATTTAATAAGGTATTATTTTCAATTAAATGAAAATTTAATTAATCATTATTTTTAATTAATACAATAGCTTGTGTTGATGAATTACTTTGTCATACTAAAACTGTAATGATCAGATAAAGGAATCATGTATTTGAGTATATGGTCAATAACTGTATTACGGGCATCACGGTCCACGTTCGCGCAAATCGTATCATTGCGCTGGCAGCTGGTGTATTCTATCAATTCGTTCAACACTGGTTCCAAAATCGTGTAAAAAGTAGTGGCAACATCGCATTGTATACGATTTGATAGACAGCATGCGAGTGTTTACGATTTTCTAAACGAATGAACCACAAATCCGAATAGAGTCGACCCAACCTCTCGCTAAATGTCGTACAGATGATCCGATAATATATATATATATATAATTCAGGTATCAACATAACGATTACCTGATGAATGGAGATGGGTCTTGATACAATTCTTGGTCATGTATTGTAATGGATTATTCTTTTCTCTCCTAAAATGTTAATTATCTCCATATTTAACTTTTTATGAATTAAAAATAATATCTAATTAAAATTTTATTTCAATAATAATTGTAATTTAATGATTAATTAAATAAACATGTAAACAATAATTCAATAGAAATTATTAATTATTAATGGCAAATTAATATATATATATATAATTTATATCAGTATATATTTCATTAAAAAAGTAGAGACAAACGGTTATATACAGACGAGACATGACGGGCACCCAAAATTCAAATAAGTTCAGTTATTTTAAATTTCAATGTGCAAGTGATAGACAAAAACCTATAATTTAAGGTGCTATTTTTGAAGAAAAAAATTATTAAATAAATTCATCAAAAATGTAAAGCTTCCCAAAAGACAATTTGCTTCATCTCCCCTTCCCCAGAGTGGGACACGAGGGTATGAAGTATTTATATTTATATAATAAGATTCTTATATGTAAAGAAAATAAATATAAGGTAATAGTACAAACATATTAATTTATTACGTATTAATAATTAAACAAATCGTATAATACGTATGGCCTTCTTTATTTTTAATTTTAAAGGGTCATTTAAAGTATAGATAATTATAAAAATAATGATAAATTAGAGTTTTGAAGGGGGCGGTTTGATGGTTCGTAAGTGATAATATTAATATTATAGATATAATCTGATGTTAATGCAACAAAGATAACTATTATTTTAGTTGCAAGGTGTCCAATATGCAAAATAGTGAAAAATTAGAGTGGAAAGAATATATAATTTTTACTTTAAATGAAAAATATAAAATCACCATCTTCTGGGAAAGTAAGCAGAACATTATGATTGTATATTTAATAGGATTGGTTTGTAAATAGAGAGCAAGTACAGCTTCTAAATATAATGGCATATTATATTCTACATTATAATTATTGAAAAACAATATATATATATATATATATATATATATATATATATATATATATATATATATGTTTTTACAAAAAATATTTCTATATTATATATCGTGATATTTTTGGCGGGAATATATGTATAATTTTTGTATTTTGACGTATTGACTTTATTTAATCTGACATATTTATTCCAAAAAATTACAATGTATGAAATACTAAAGAAAACTTTAGCTGTACAAGAATATATTTTAAAATAAAATTTTTATAATTACCTATTGAATAGATAGTAATGAAACTATTGAAAAGATACTTATTGAAAAAGATAGTAATTTCTAATATATAAGTGCTATTATCAAATAGTGTTACTTCATGAAAAATTATTTTAATATTTGAATCTGTAACAGTTTTCTTACAAAAAGTTTCTATAAAAGCTGTTTATTATATAAATTGTATAAATTATACAAAGTGCCAATCACTGTATAATAATGTGTAATATAAGAATAAATTTAAAAATTGCTTTATATAGATAACTATATATTTAAATATTTATAATATAATATATTAATTTAGGAGTTGTACTTACTCCTTACACCAAATTCAGTACTATAAATACACAATCATACTCTTCTACATTCCAAAATGATGATGGTTTTATGATATTTTACATTTGAATTAAAAATTATATATTCTTTTCACGTTACTTTTTCTTATCCGTTTTATATAATAGGAGTGCATATCGAAGTAATAACTCAAATGCATCAATTACACGTTGTGAATACTGAAGACTCTCATTTCGTCCTAAAATTATGAGATTTAATCGTAGCTAAAAGACTATCCTGCAAAAAAAATAAAAATGTTTGAAATTTTGGGAATTAATGTGCTTTAGTTGTCATAAAAAACGATTATAAAAAATTTTTAGGATGTATATAAATATTAAATCTGCGTAGGCAATAATAACATTTTTGCCTACATAAATATTATATATACTTTAGGTTAGGAAAAGAACAATTACTTTCCTATTATATTTTAATATATATTTATTGGCTCAAGCTCGTACATCTTGCACCTCCCTATAATTTCAAATTTCCGTATTACGTTACTATGTTTGCAATGTATTTGCATGCATGCATATATGCATGTGTGTATTTATGTGCATATATATATATATATATATATATATATATATATATATATATATATATATATTTTCTGCACCAGGCTTCATAATTCTTTATTTGATTTGTACGGCATTAAATATTTTCTTCAGCGCCACCTATTCAAAAAATCAGAAATTAAAGTTCTCACTTTTTTATCTACAGAATTGACAACTTGCATTATAACCATAATAAAATCTTATATTTCGTTTTACTCCCTCAATTCTATGAATAGAAAGATGAAACAAAGTTCATTCGATTCATTATTCAATTCTACATCCGGGACTATCCAAGTTTGATCTGTACTATACGTATAAAATTTATAATATTTGTTGTTATTTAATGTTACTGCAAAGCGGCGATGTCTATAGTGCAGACGACAGTCAGATAAACATTTTCTTATTTTTTTAAAGTAACTTTGAAACATATTATGAAAGCAGTAAGGGATACCCCCAATTGTAGAATTTTTCAAAGATTCGTATAAAATTTGTTTCAACATTGTAAAACGTAAAATGAGGACGCAAAACGAAATCTACGACTTACACATTTTCATTTCCGTTTTAATAGTTCATCGTGGCGCTGGGATCGCGGTATGGAGCACTCTTAACGGAGTTTCCACTCCTCTCTACCTTCCAAACCTACACATACTCTGACTCTCTGAATCGTAGTCCGCATGCACGCGGCAAATGGGCAAGGCGGTTCAGGCTGTTCATTGGATCTTGATCGTCACATAAGAGCAGATAAATGTTGTTCGTATAAGAATATATAAATTATATAATATATAATTATAAAATACACGAGTACAAAAGAAAAATGTGGATGCGGCGATGGTCACTTTATTAATATCTAATGTGCAGTATACTATGTTTAGGTAATTAAGTATTTGTTTAACAGAGATTATTAATTTATTTTTAAAAATTGCATTGTTTCGGTTTTATTAATATTAAATAATTATCTAGTACTTGCTATTTAGTTTTGGTTATATTATTTGAACTAATTTATTTAAAAATAGAAATAAAGATAGGTTAAGTTTTCACACTGGATCGGACCACGTTTGAATAGGTGAAGAAAGAAATATGCTTTCGAATAAAATCTATCATAAATTTAGAAATCGTCAAGTTTTAACATATACTATGTTACGAATTAGAACCGTAATCGTTTAATAATGTTTATATGCTGAATATTTTTTCAAAATATCTTGTTTTCTTAAAGTTTGTTATCGATATTATTTTATTCTATAATGAAGTTTTAGTAAGATCACTTTACTACAGTTTTTTAAACATCAATTGTATTGTTACAGGTAACTAATAATAATTCACAAGCCAGAAGAACAATTTACATCAATATTTAAATTTTTAATACCATCAATCATAAATTCTTAAGCGTTAAAATATTTTAAATAAACTATTAAAATAGCATTTTTAAAAAACAAAAATGAATAGAAAAAAATCGCGTTTAACTCATGATCGTAAAGATAAACCAAAACCTAAGAATAGTTGTAAACAACACAAAAAAAATTCTGCTTCTATAACTGATACTCCAGAAATAAATTCCAATATAGCTAAAAGTAATATGAAGAATGATAAAAAATCTATAACTAAAAAGAATGTTTTAAGTGCTGATTTACCTAAGAATGATACTGAAGAAAAAGAAAATAAATCCAAATTTAATTCAGGACTAAATCGGAACTTATCTAAAAAAGTTAGAAATAATAAAAAGAAATCTTTAGAACTTCAGAATCAAGCATCACATGTAAAACCATTTAGCAATTTGAAAGAAGGAAAAGTAAAATCTATATTTGAAGAAAAAGCTTCAGAATTGAATTCACAATTACCTAATAGATATTTTAATGAAAATAAAAAAGCATCTGCAAAGAAGGTTGATAATCGATCAAAAGCAATTAAAAGTTCTAGTTCATTTCAAAATGGTTCTACAAATGTTTCAAACAAATCTGATTCTAAAACAAATGTTAAAAAAACTGATAAGAAATCTCAAAGTAGTTTAAGTAACAAAAACATATTAAAAGCAACAGATACTAATGACTTAATTTCTATATCTAATAAGATTTCCAAGAACAATAAATTTACAAAAAAGAAGGATTTTGTATCCATCAATACTGAGTTATCAAAATTAAATCCTACTAAAAACAAATCTGAATTATTAAAAAAAAATAAGCAGAAAAGTAAAAAAGATATTAACAATGACTCGAGTCAGTTAAAAAAACAAGAATCAATTACAAATACTACAGACAATTTAAATAGTATGGAATCATCCAAAAATAATCTTAAAAACAATAAATCAACATCTAAAAAAATATATTCTATTAAACAGAAAAACATATGCAAAAAAATTCAAAAACAAACTACTAAACCTAAGCAAGTCAAAAATAAAGATATTCAATTAAAACAACAATCCATTGCAGATAAAGCAAAAGATTTAAGTAATATACAGTCGTCTAAAAAAGGTTCTGCGCAAGTAAATACTAAATTATCAAATATAAATTCTGTTAAAAACAAAAAGATATTAGGAAAGCTAAAAAATAATAACGATTTGAACAAACCAATTATTAAAGAACATGACAATCAGTCAAAAAAGCGAAAATTGACATCTAATATTTCAGAAGATTTAAGCAGTGCAGGACCGTCTAAGAAGTTTAAGGCAAACATAAAAAATACCAAAAAAGTAGAACCTAATAATGAAATACAAAGTATTAAATCAAAGAAACGAAAACCTTTAACTGAATTATCTTTGACCAAAAATCAAATTATAAAATATGTTAAAGCTATTTTTCAAATAGCTGAAAGTGAAGAACATAAAAAGAAAAGCCTTTTC
This sequence comes from Sycobia sp. Sy_11, assembly GCA_018907035.1. Lineage (NCBI taxonomy): Eukaryota > Metazoa > Arthropoda > Insecta > Hymenoptera > Epichrysomallidae > Sycobia > Sycobia sp. Sy_11. The sequence continues at coordinate 1,690,812 of JACCIC010000039.1, read as the reverse complement.
AGTTCAGATAAACCACCAATTTTGTTAGTACTTAGCTGCATAAAAGTACCTAAACAACCTCTTCATCAATTGAGAATGTAAGTAAAATAAATAAAAGTTTCTATAATTTATAAAGTTTTACATTTTACATGATTATATAAAATTAATTACCAATGGATCCTTATGAGTAATTTTGATTATAAAGTTTTATATGAAAATTTCTAGTTTTGTATATAGAATCGAGATAAAATTTTAGAAACATTTTCTTACAATATTAAATCTTTTCAGTATTCTTCAACATTCCATGGTATCATCTAATGATGCAGTGGCTTTGTTTGTGAAAGATCTAAAGAGGGGGAGGAGAATCGATTATGAAGATACTGTACATCATTATGAAGAATTGTTACGTAATAATGGCATTTCGCAAATAAAGACTGTGATTCCCATTAATCAAGTTAAAACCGAATATAGACAGTTTGAAATGAGGCGAAGACTATTAAGTACATATGACTACTTTCTTAGTGAAGGAAAGGTAGCAGGGCACATAGCTCATTTGTTAGGTAAACCTTTCAGATTAAAAAGAAAGTTACCTACTTCGATTTCATTTCAAAAAAAGAACTTAAAAGCAGAAATTGATACAGCACTGAAGAAAACAATCATGCAAATGCACAGTAATGGTGATAGTTTTACTGTTCAAGTTGGCACTTGTTCAATGGATAAAGAAAAAGTTGCTGAAAATATATTGTCAGTCATTGAGGATTTACGTAAACAATTTCCTGGTGGCTGGGAAAATATTCGATGTTTGAGATTAAAAGTTCCTATGAGTATGTCTATTCCTATTTATATGACATTAAGTAAGCATAGGTTTCTTACATATCTTTACTTTTATTTTTTAATGCTTGCTTTTTTTCTAATTGTATAAATATATTTTCTGCTTATAGAAAATCGAAATGATGTAAAGGTTCCAATAGTAGCTCCAAAAAGACCAAAAGCTTATCAAGAAGTCGAAGGAGAATTATCTACCTTTACAGATAATGTTCACGTTACTGTGGCACCTGATGGATTGGTTAAAGTTCAAAAAAGGGATGATGACAGTGATAATGATAACAAAGTGAAAGTTGAGGATGAAATGCAAGATGAGACTGAAGAAGAGAATGAATAAAAAAAAGATTTAATGGATATTAAAAGTAAAGATGAAATCAGTTAAACTGTTATATATTGTAAATAGTTATTGTATTTTATTAAATTACAATATGTAAAAAAAATTTTGATTATAATTGTAAATAAATGTATTATTTAAGTATTAAATCTGTAAATTTGAAATTAACAATTAATTTTTTATGCTATTTTTATGCTAGTTTTTTTAAAGGTTTAATATAAAACTGTTTGATCTCTTTTTGAAATGCTTTGATAGTTATTGGTTGGAGTTATAGGCATTACGTTTCCATTTGCATATTGCATAGTTTTATTTGTTGAATCATTACCCATATTAATTGATGAATACAAAACTACTTCAATTTCTTGAAAGTTCTCTAATCTTTGCACATCTTTATCTCTTCTAATTTTTGTATTGGGCAGTTTTCTTAATTTAACTATTTGTGTGGGATTTATATCTAATTCGTTACAGCAAAGATTAATTAAATTTTGATAAGTTAGTGCGTCACATGAAAGATCAACTTCAATAAAATCTGAATCATTACTGTTTGCTATGCGTAACTTTAATACTAATTCTGAAAAAGTTAATAGAATTGAATAATTGAATATATTAATTTACTTAATATAATTGAATATATTTTAGAAATAGTTTACCTTCACATTTATTATTATTTCCTTTATATAATTCTAAATCTAATTTTGAATTTAATGGAGCATTTTTTATATAATTCGGTACAAAGCTAGGTGTTTCTTCATCTCTCAATATTTGAGGAAGTTCTTTTGAACAACCTAATAAATTTAAAATATATGGATTTCTAGATATAGAAGCTGGAGTTTCACCTTTATCTGACTGAATGTTCTTATCCGCTCCATGTTTTATCAATAGAGCTGCAACATCTAGATAATTTCTCTTACATGCCCAGTGTAATGGTGTCCTATTTAAAAATGAAATTCAATTATGAAAATCCATTAATCAGTTATTTCATTATTTAATTAATTTTAAAGATTAATTTTGATAACTATTAATCTTACCATCCATTTATTGCATGTTTGGCATTAACATTAACTCCTAAATTTAATAATTCTTGTACAGCATCAGTATCACCGATGCAAGCAGCTTCTCTTAATTGCTCCTCCAAGTTTGTTTTCTCATCCATACTTTAATTGCAAAGTAAATAGTAAATTATTTCATTAATATACGATACAACCAAACGTCACTTTTTATACATAACAATGAAATGTATCAACAAGGATAAGAATGTGCTAGCTATAACACATTAATTTTTTAGAAATATGTTTTTAATGGCATTTAAGTACATTGTACATTTATTGAAAAACGAGATCAATCGCAAATTCTTATATTTTGTTAGATTTTTATAAATAATTAATTATAAATGTACATAAACAATGAACATTTATATCGTGCTGATAATGGCAATGTTGATATGATTTTAGCATGGCTTTTCTCAAGGTGTATTCAGGTATATTATTGCTTTATACGACATCAGAGTTACATTAATTTTATTGTTTCAAAAGCCTTCACATCACGTTCCACTCCTATAAGTATCCTATAAACTTCAGTCAATCACTCCAGACTCCAGAGTATCTCCAGAACTCTAGTACTTCATCAGTTCGACAGTTCTAAAATTCAAATTCCAACCTGCTCCAACTTATTGGACAATTACTGAATTCTAGAAAGGAAACTTGCAGCTTAACCCAGATAACACATGTTTTTTATCACGTCTGATATTTTACTAATTTTGAGATATCTATTTTGTCCAATAAGATATCTTTGTAGATGTAGGAAAGCGGATGATGATTATTTGTTTGGACTAATTCGATTCTTGTTTGATCCGATTAGGACTGATTTGAATCACGATTTAACTAGTAATTTTCTGATTCTCTAGAGTCTAGACTAAGGAAGGCGGAGGATAAAAGAAAATAAAGAGATTTAATTTTTTTTTTACATAATCCTCAAATCATCCGGTCTGAGCTCCGTAGAACTGTAAGGATCTTGGATCGACCAGATGGATGTAGTTTTGAAGAATCAAAAAGCTAGAAAAAAGGATCAAAGCTGATAAAAGCAGCACCGCAGTTTTGAATATCGTCGAATAAGATGATTCCGCCAGATTTAGTAAGGATTCAACCATAACGTCAGCTATGACGACACCAGACTCCACCAATGATTCCTACGTTCCTATCCCTATTTATGCCAGCTTATACCTGCTTTTATCTACTTAAACGAGTTTATACATTATACGTCTAGATACGTCTACTTCTATATCTTCTATCAGAGCTTCTACCAGCTTCCACTAATCAGGTAGTCAGGTTATGCTAGAGTAGTATGGCCATATAGTTTTGGGGTTTTGATTTTAATAAAAGATATTTTACATGTATTATCATGTCAACATTAATTACAAAATTATGTTATTTAAAAAAGATTTTAACAACACAAAAACTTAATATGAGGCAACTGCGTTATAGCAGCTCTCTAGTCAAAGGTAAAAATAAATTTAACATAATTAAATAAACAAGAAAACTTTTTTTATTTAATAAAAATTATCTATTGTATTACAATGTGAAAGAGAGGAAAGTAAAAACCTTTTATGACAATATATTATTATATAAGGAATAAATAATAAATTTTAGTTTATTAATTAATATTATTTATTATAAGTATTTTACATATGCTAATTGAATGCTGTATGTAAAAATGTAATAATTTAATTAGTTTTTTCTTTTTTTGTAAAGAAAATGAAGTATTGCAAAAAAAGGAAGATACGTCACAATTAATAACAATACTACAAGATAATATTGATCCATTAAATATTATCGCTACCTTAAGAACTAATAAAGCAGCAATCGATGGTCATCATATTACAGTTGCGTTATCATCTTTATGTGAATTCTATAAAAGAAATAGCTCTTTACATACTGCAGAAAAAGGATTATACGTTGAACAAATATCTACTATATTAAATTCAATCATCCAAAAATTGGATTTATCACAAGTAATAACATCAATAAAATGTTTACATATATTAAATATATCAAGTTCTACTATCCTAATGCAAAAACTTTTACAATTACTTAAATATTCTATAAATGATTTAAATGTGAATGATATTGTCTTTTTATCATATTTGTTGCCAAAACTTAAACGAACAAATTTAAGTAATGCAATCTATCATGCTTTACCAGAAGTGTTTAATGCACAATTACAAATAAAACTTAATACAGATGATATTAAAGAATTAATAAGAGCATTGAAATATGCATCAATTTTTATAACTAATGAGGAATCCATTACTTATATTTTGGATGTGATTGATAAATATGAAATGCCAATAAATATAGAAGATGAAATTTCTATTATCATTTCATTATGTCGGATTAAAAATTTATCAGATAGTTATTCAAGTATTATGCACAGAATGATATCCAGCCTTAAAGAAAAAAATAAATCTGAATTTATGCATATTGACATAAGTTATATGTTACATGGATTTCTGAGTAAATGCATTGGGTATGCTCTATATTTTATTGATAAATAATAATGATATATACAATTTATTGATATTAAAATAATTTTCATAGAAATGAAGAGTTTTATGATCCTTCCTTCATTGACATGTTAACAGAGGTATTCATAAATAATTCTGGTGACTTTGATCAAGGATTAAAGCTTTTGAATAATTTAAATAAGCTTAACCATATTAATAGGCCATTATTACAATATTTATTAATAAGGTTTTACCAAAATCCTGTGCTTTTAAATTCAAGTCACAATTTAAATATTTCAATACTTACAAATGGAATGTCAAATGCTAATTACTCTCCAAATTTTTGGCCTAAATTACAAAAAATATTTATAAATAATTGTAAAAGACTTTCAGATGATATAAAATTAGGTTATTTTATTTTTTACTTAGCTACTTTGGATTGTTTTGATTCAAATATGCTAGAATACCATTTTTCTAGAACCCATGTTGCAACAGAAAATTATCTCCCAATTCTTCAAAGAATTTATCAAAGTGTAAAGATTTTATATCCAGCATATGTTGGTCCATGGTATTCAGATGACGTACTCCAATCCTTTAAAGTATTGGAAAAGAGTGAAATAGAAAATGATTATTTGTTTCCTTTATTGGAAAAGATATTAGGTAATTCTTCTTATATAAAAACCAATGTGAAAACAAATTTTGGATTGATTATTGGTAGGTACTGCATACAACTTACATTTCTAAAGGTAGCATATTCTTTTATATAAAATTCATACTAATAAAATATAACTCTTGAATAGATCATCTAATTGTTTTTGAGAATGAAATTCCATTGGCTATAGAATCTACTACAACATCAAAAAATGAAAGATCTTTAATACACGAAGAAGATTTAGTAATTCCTTCAGATAGTAAGAGGTATGCTTTGAATAAATATTTTAATTTAAATTTAATGTAAAGAAGACATGCTTTGCTAACATTTTTATATAATAATTAATATTTAAAACTAATTTTAAATATAGCATTGTTAGTGACTATTACAAGATAAATAAAACATTATGTCTTTTAATGATTAAGTATAATGATAGCAGTAAGAAATTACAGAAATATTAAATTGTACATTTTTAAACCTAATTTTTTCATTTTGAGGATATCTGAATTATACTTCTGCAATATTTTAATAAACACACATACATATTATATTTAAATTATTAGAAGGTGTACTACTTTAAATACTAAAAATAAATACTTTAAAATTTTAAAGAAAATTTCAGTTGGTTTGGAATATTAATAAAATTCTGAATAAATTTTTTTTATTTTTAGGATTGCAGTATTATTATTACCACCAACTAACTATATGAGAAATGTTAAAATACTAAAGCCTTATACTCGATTAAAAATTAAAATGCTCGAAGCAATGTCATATAGAGTAGTACAAGTATCAGTTGACGTTATGGAAAATATACCAGATTTTGAAAGAATTTCTTATTTATCACATTTAATTAAAGAAAGCATGCAAGATAAATAGATTATGCTGAAAAAAATTTTTATGATCAACTTAAATTTACTAAATAGTATATGTAAAAGAATTTTTCGCATTAAGAAAATAATTTCTAAAAATTTATTTAAATGAAAAATTTTTTGAAAGTTCAATTAAATTTTTTTTAATCAAAAATGTTTTAATTGTATATAAATCATGTAAATTAATGTTAAATTTGGATAATTTATTTTTAACACATATAAAATGTATATTCCATAGTATCAAAACGTGTATAGAAAATAAGTTACTTAAAATATATAAATTTTTTAATGAATTTTAAATTGTTATAATTATTGTAAAAAACTTCCTAAAATAAATCTTAATAACTGCAATATCACTAGAATGCAAAGAACGATGCAAAGAATAAAATTTTATCTAATTTTTTTTTTAACTCATTCTATTTATAATAGAGGTAATAAGTATCGAATGAAAAAGTAGAATTAATTTACACACAATTTTATAGAAATATATAAAAATGTATTATATATAAAAAGTATAAAAATTTTCAAAACATATATACAATATTAGGTTACTAAAATATCTACACAAAAAAAAAAACAAGAAGATTTTCGACGCTATACTATCAAAGAATCGCAAATATTATATACTTATTATTTCTCTTGCTCTGTCTTTCTTTCTCTCATTCATTCATTCGCCCAATCTCTCTCTCTCTCTCTCTCTCTCTCTCTCTCTCTCTCTCTCTCTCTCTCTCTCCCTCGTTTTTTTTTCAACATCAATCGCAATTCTTGATATCCGCCCTTTCCTTGTCGGAAATCGGAGAGTCGTTGGCACAATTAGAGTAAAACGCTCATTTGGATAATTGAAATTCACTCGAGGAAGTATAATAATTTAATCAAAAGGAAATCGGAGTCTCCCACCGCAGCTTTCCGCATTTTGATGATGCAATTGTTTAATTATCAAGGCGTCGAAGGGACGTCGCCCACTGCGTCGCCGTTGGCGTCGGAATTGCTTTCGGCTGCGTCGACGAAGGCCGTGGAAAGATCACCGGCGAGCTTGCTCACGCTGTCCGACGTGACGTCGTACATGAAAATTTCCTTTTCAGCATTGGCGCCATCCTTGGGTCTGAAAAACAATTCAATCATTATCAGATAATACGTAATTCAAGCCTTTGTGCAACTAGAATTAATATAAAGATGAAAAAAAAAAAAATAAATTAAACAAACAATTTCATTCGATCGGATAGATAACGAATCTAATTCAATTCTCATCTGTTCAGCTTTTCACCTTTCTACAGATCTTTACAATAATTATTAAATGCGCATTTATTTTGGAGGGGGCTATATAAAGAAATTATAACTTCTTTCTTCTTGTTTCTTTTTATTATTTTATACAATTTAGGTTTCCCTTAAGGTATCTTCATATATATATATATATATATATATATATATATATATACACTATAAATATGTTTATGGTCTTCTAGTCTAGTATGAGATTAATCTAGAATAGAATTCGTGTACAGTTGTATTCCAATATAATATTAATTAAGTTCGCTGCATCGACAAAAAATGTTTAGGTGGTAGAAATTTTGGATTGAAACGTATCGAAGGATAAGAGACCGAAATGTTGAAATGGATTAAACGTTATTCGATCTTAAATCAGTTTCATTATGATCGATTACGTATTTAATATTCGGCGTCATTGATGCTAATTGAAAGAGATGCTATATGAATTGATTCATTTTCAGGAGTTTACTTTTAAAACGAACTTTCTTGACAACGAAAAAGTTCTAATAAAAATGAATTTTTTTTTAATTTAACAAAACACCAGGACTTGATAAAAATCTTAATTCAATATTAATCCATCATGATACTATATGAATGTGCAAACTTTTCATTTATATATATATATATATATATATATATATGTGTGTGTGTGTGTAACATATATAGCATATCGCAGCTGTTCTAATTTCATTGTATGAGAATTCACCTCTCTTACAAAACGCATCACGAGCATCGTCTCGATTTTCTCACTAAACTTGTGCAGCCGCGGGCGCGCGCACATATAAAAGCAGCCGCGCGTTAGAAATTTTCTCAGGATTTTCTTATTAATTGGGCAATGTCATCGGCTAATTTCGACCGGTTTCTGTGCGCGCGCGCGCGCGCGAGCGCACGTAACGTTAATTGCACGCACATGTACAGCGAGATTGCAAAGTGCGCCGAGCGAATTATTAACCGGTGAGATAGAGGATGGTTCTCTCTCTCTTCTCTCTCTCTCTCTCTCTCTCTCTCTCTCTATCTCTTTCTCGGGTTAATTGAGACTGGGAATCCTCTGGAGGTGTTGCTGCAAAATTGAGACGTTTTGTCGCAATCTCGGATGATTAAATTAAGAGCGCGCGTGCGCCTTGGGGGCAGCTTAAGAAGAAATAAGAATTGAGATCAGAATGCGCGCATGTGTGTACGTGTGGAAAGAGCTACGATGGGATATCGCAACGCGCTGTTATTATTAGTATAAGGAAAGGAGGTGCAGTACACGAATGAAAAGATGGTAAGAGTTGTGAAAAAGGGAGCAAATTTTCTTTAATTACGGTGCCTCGAGCGAGTTTTTCTTAATATACAAATATATACACGCATGCGTTATGAGGTGGCTTCATCGACGTTTAAAAAATTTTACTAGAGAAATAAAAATATTTTATGATTTTGAATTCCAAAAAAAAAATTACGTTATACACATGAAAAAGATAGGTGCACATATTGAAATGAAAGATTATTTTGTAGGGATCGTTTTAATATAAAAAAATACTGACTGAATATATAAAACTGTTTAGAAAATAAAGTTGAAGCTAATTAAGGGCAGTACAAGATTATGATTTTCATAGTTAATTTTTTTTTTATTAATTCCCAGTAGGACCGGAACGATCAGTACAAAAGGAACAAATACGCACTGGAAAGATCGTATTGTTATTTCAACGATTGTTATGGATGATCCGCGTAAAATTACCAACATTTGACATCGTCGATAATCATCGAATCGGATTGACACAGATTGACAATTGAATAAGTTAAAATCCGTTCCAATCTAAAACTTGAAATTAGGAGCCATTTCAAACGTATAACTAATTTGCATGATTCGAAATCTATGCAAATCGTATATCGACTTCAAGCCATTTTAATCCATTTTAATTCTATTCAAAGCCCTTTAATAATGTCACTTTTTCTCACATTTAAACGAATTCGAATGGAATGTATCAATTCATTTTAATGCTGTTTTGGTCTTGTATTCAATCGGTGTCAATTAAAATTTTTTACCAAGGGTACAATAAAATACGAAGTTGTATTTATTAAAAATATTTTTATATACAAATCAATATTAGTAAATTTACTATGCTATTTCTAATAAAATTAAAAGTTTCAGATTTTTCTCAAAGTACAAAATTTGAACCAGATCTGTGCTTAATACAAACAGAGCACCCACTTTATACTGTATGGAATTGGCGCCACCTTAACTTAATTTCTGCATTTGTTACAAATATATACCTAATTTATTTATATCTTTTAAATGATAAAAAAGGAAATCAAGGAGGTTATCGGTCGAGTTTTTGAAGGATCAACGTTTCAAAATAAAAAATTTTACATACGTTCAGTGAGCAATTTTTAGTTTTTGCATTTCTCAATGTATATATGGATTAAAACAATTAAAGTTACGCTTGGACCAACAATAAAAAAGTTCTAATCATTTGTTTTTTTCTTTATAAAATAATAAAGTTAAGATAAATAAAATCAGAATCGTTTTTTTGTGTCAGTAATAGTACGATCGGCCCAAAACCCATCGAACGAGCGCTTTTTATATGAAGAAAAAACTCGACTAGTGAAAGAAGTGCAGTATTATTGAATAAAACATTTCTAAAATAAAAATAATGAGACAACAACATAGATTGCTTCCGAAGCTACTGTCCATTGAAAGATTGTATAGCATTTTCTGTTCGACATTAACAAATTTTTTACGAGCTCTGATGTTGGTTTCCGAGATGTGTGTGGCTTATAGTTGCAGTCAACATTGGCCTTTATGCATAGTATCATATATCCTTAATAAAATCATATAACCTTTAGTGAAAACGTATTACTATGAAAGCCGGCTATGGAATCTTTTTACGGTGCAGGATATATATATATATATATATATATATATATATATATATATATATATAAATTTACGATTTCTGGGTAAAAATGTATATCGTGCTATATAGTCGCTCGAATCTCTCGGATGGCCTTAAACTTAACGGAATCCCGGCATGAAAGAAGCCCGGAGCGAACGAGTACGGCACGATCTAAGTAAAAGCGGCCGATGTATATATATAAGGGGTGGGGTGTAAAGGCGCAATAAAACTTACGTCGTCACGAGCAGCACGACCGACTGTCTCTGGGGCTCGGTCTGGCGTTCCTGCTCGAGCCACCGCTTGTAGTTCTCGGCCGAGGGCTTCTTCACCAACTGCTTGAGGCTGTCGCCGGCGAGAAAGCGGATCGCCTGGACGTCGCCGGAGATCTTCCGGTTCTGCCGGCTGGACGACGACGCGGACGACTGCTCGGTCGGCTCGGGCTGAAAGTTGTAGTCGACAGGCGCGAGCACCACCACCGAGGATATCCTCTTGCCGTTGAGCTCGGGCGCGCTCGGTATCGGGAACGAGGCGCCGCTGACCTTCAGCGGCAGGTAGCGATTGTACTGCCCGTCGGGCTCGCGCTCGACGCCTACGGCTACGGGGCTGAGGCGGGTCGCGTTCTCGCTGATGTGCCGATCGGCGATCGTCTGGCCCTGGGCCGTATTGGGATCGAAGCGCACGACTTTCATCTCGACGCCACCGGGCCTCAGGGTCACCTCCTCCGTGCGCATTTTGTCGCCGTAGCCGAGGACGGAGTTCTTGCCGAGGGCCGAGGAAGAGGAGGACGCGCCCACCTGGATCTCGTCCTGCTGCCGCGCGTCGGCGAGCTTGGGCCGCTTGGCGATCCGGGGCACGGGCTCGCTGGCGGAGGTGGCGGCCGCTCCGCCAGCTCCGTAGAAGTTTGCCAGGGCCTCGGGTGGCAGGTCGCCGATGTTTATGCCGCCCACCTTGTCGTAATCGAGGATCTGGATGTCGGCGTTGCCGAGGATGCCGGAGCTCAGCAGCTGTTCCCTGATGTCGTCCGGTACCTCGTCTGGTAGATTGGCGATGTTCTCCTTAATTTTGGCCTCGTTCTTCGGCGATAAGGTCGTCGTAGTCGCAGCCGTTGTGGTCGTCAGCGGTGTAGTCGAGGGCTGTGTCGTCGATATCGTCACAGTCGTCGATGGCCTCGACGTTACTGGATTATAGAGAATGCTGTTGGAAGTTGAGAATGGATATGATTTTGAGTTGTCCACAGATTTTGTCACGGGTGCTGCATAGATTTTTTGATCGGAATTTAGAGTTTTTCCTTGGTATACCGGTCGTCGCCATACTGGTAATTGAGGTAATGATTCTTGAGGCAGTGATTCTTCAAGCTTTTGCTGGTGTGCCTTCGGAAGATTTTGCAAGAAAAATGATTGTTGATTTTGATAATTTAATGGCTGCTGTTGTAGTTGCTGATGCTGTTGCTGCAGCTGTAGTTGTAGCTGTAGCTGTTGTTGCTGTTGTTGTTGCTGCTGTTGTTGCTGTTTTTGTTGTTGTTGATGCTGCTGTTGTGGTTGTAATTGTTGCTGCTGTTTCTGCTGTTGCTGAATAGATTGTTGTTGGTATTGTATTGTCTGTTGTTGTTGCTGTTTCTGCTGCTGTGGCAAAGGTTGTTGATATTGTGTTGTCTGCTGTTGCTGCTGTTGTTGTTGATATTGTGTTAATTGCTGCTGTTGTTGATTTTGGTACTGCGATAAGGGTTGTTGTGATTGGTGCGGTTGCAACGATTGCTGTTTTATCGCATTACTATTGTATTTCAAATTTTGTGGAGTTGACGATGAGATTTGTGTCTGAGACTGCTGTATTAAGTTATTTTGTTGCAATGGTACATTGAACTCATTAGAATTCGTTAATGATCCAAGATTCGTTTGTGGAATATCGGTAAATTGAGGATTCGGTGGGAAGGGACCAGGATGTAAAGGATTTTCTCGAATTGCATAATGTTGTTCTAGTTTTGGAATAGCTTTGAGAATTTCTCCACCGAGTGGTTTTTGAGTAATTTGTAATTGTGGTTGTTGAATTTGCTGTGGTTGTTGAAGGTGTTGTAGTTGATGTATCGGTTGGGATGGAGGAGGTTGTGTTTGTAAAAGTTTATATTGCTGCTGCTGGTATTGTTGTTGTTGCAGACGTAATTTTTGTTGCTCTAATTCTTGTTTACGCCGCTGTTGTTCTATGTATCTATATTGTTCTTGCTGTCTTTGTTGTTCTTGATGCCTCTGTTGTTCGTGCTGTCTTTGTTGCTCCTGCAATCTTTGTTGTTCTTGCTGCCTTTTTTGTTCCTGTTGTCTCTGCTCCAATATTCTTTGCTGCTCTAGATATCGTTGCTTTTCTTGTTCCCTTTGTTGTTTGTACTGCAGTTGAGGATCAAAATTATAATTTGATTGTGGTTGATTTTGTGGAATTTGTTGCGGGAAGTTTTGTAATTGAACGTTTTGGTGTGAAACTGAAGGGGTTGATGATCCAGATTGTTGTGGATGATTAATGTTCAATCTATGTGGAGGTACAAAGGAATTGAAAGGTAACCTTTGTTGTACTTCCGGTAGTCCTTGAATGGTAATTGCCGGCCTTTGATGTGTTCTTTGGTTGGCATGCAGCGGTTGGTATTGATTCCTAATTTGTGGAGGTATTGATTGATGGAATTGAGGCTGTAAAGCAAAATTTGGTGGCGGACCTTGTTGCGATGGATTGACTGGATTTAAACCTTGTTGTTGAGCAAATGAATTAACAATTCGCTGCTGTCCAAAATTCGGTATTCCTCGTGGAGGACCAGGTTGTATAGGCGCGAATGGACCATGCGGCCTTTTGGAGGATCCAGCAGAAGGAAGAATCGTTGGTTTACTCGATCCCGAGTCGAGCGGCGTATCTTTGTCGCTTCTCTTATTATGGTTATTTGGTGGGACTTGATCAGTTCCAAAAGTAATTCGAATACCGCTACTTCCAGAATCATAGACTTGACTGTCTGGTCGAATCACCGCACGTAATGTCGTGGATGGTTCTAAGGATGCCGGAGTAACAGGCTCTACGTTTTCTACTGGATATTCACTAGATTCGGCATTATTTGGCTTAATTTCTTCGTGTTCCTCAACTGGAGTATGAGCCGGAATTGGGGTATCGTACACTACCAGCGGCTTATCACCGTATCCTTGTTTCTTTTCGTATTTAACGTAAAATACTTGAATAGGCTCTTTTTTCGTTTTTTGAACGGGTGGAGGCACTGGTGGAGCAGGAGTCGGCAGAGTTTCGTTAGATTCCTTTATGATGATTTCAATTATAGGTTCGGGTTCAGTGGGGTAATAATTATATGGCGAATCTTCGTAGTAAACGTTGGGTTCGTCACTCTTGGAATCAGCTGTCAGCGGATTGTAGAGTGGGTCTCGTTGTGAATAATGAGCGATGGGTTCCATCTGGACAGCATACGGTGGTGGCCGACCAGCGCGCCGAGGATGGAAAGATAAATGCTGCCTTTTGTCGCGATTCTTCGTCTCATCTTTTTCAGCAGTGACTGTCAACGCGCAGGCCAGAACAATGATCTTCAAAAGTAAATACATGACTCGATTATAATCAGAACTATGGATTAACTTCTGTATTGAATTCTTTTCTACAGGTGTACGGCAAACTTAAATCTAGGACTGCAAACGAATTATAAAATATTGTTGAAAAACAACGGCACTGTATCGCAGAATAAAATAACACTTATGGCTTTTAGTTTAAGAATAATAATCAAGAACGGTTGTTATATAGCAATTTTATTTTTAAATTCTTTCAAACGTTTGTTTTCCTATATTTTAAAGTGCCACGCGGATAGATATTATAGATGCGCGCGTATACAAAAGTAACGGGTCTATACCAATCGGACGAGAATACCAAGTGATTAGGCGGAGAGATTTATTAGGCGCTTTTCTATACCGTTCGGATGCCATTAAAGGCGTCAGTCTTAGAATATAGAAAATTACACTTCGCCCCAACGTGTTTTATATCGACGTTCTTTTCTCCGAATTTCTATATGAGTCTAGTCCGAAATCCCGCGACCTCATTGTGATCCTCAAATTATAATATATAACTTATATTAAATCTCTCTTCCTACTGCAGATTCTATATATTATTATTTAACAGAGAAAAAAATCTACACGGATCAGTATAAAATATTGAACCACTGATTTGACTGACTCTGGTAAATACAGTCTTTTATATTTTATTACCCGCGGTGCTTTAATCTGCATAGTCAATGCCCGAGGACGTAAAGTTTTCAGGAAGGATATATAGACGTAGAGATAGAATAAAGTATGTTTCTAGATATATACGTGATAGAAACATTTTTCTCCTTCCTCGGAAAGAACAGAGTTTATATGTACGTCGGATTTCAAGCGCGAAAACTTAACGATCTTCCGATTTTTTTGTTTTTTTTTTCCTTTCTTTCAACGTATATAAATATATATATATATATATATATATATATATATATATATATATATATATATAATGGAGCTGCACCTCGAGCCGCGCAAATCGCGAAAAGCAAGTCACAGTCCATTTACCTCGACATAACCGACGAGAGGGATCATAAAAGCATCTGCGGCTCTCTCGCTTCAATCTCCAGTATTCCCGTCCAATTATTTTTCTCATGAGCATTGGGTGAATTGCATTGTGGGTACGCGCGCGCAATATACGTGAGCATGTATATATGTGTATGTATAAAACCAAGTGACCCGATTGCCCGTGGCGCAAAAGAGACATCCTGATGCCGATCGATTGGTATTCTCGGCGCCGAGTGAAGGAATCGGCAAAAGCTGTGTACAGACGCGATAGCTCACGTATACCCACACGTAAATGTATGTAGAAAAAGCCAGAGTGAATCCGCGCGAGTGGCCCCGAGTCGCATAAATTATATATATATATATATATATATATATATATATATATATATATATATATATACTGGCTGTGGGAGAAGAGAAAACCAGCGAGAGAGAGCAGCCGAATCGGGCCTCTCTCGGACGTTTCTCCCCGCGCACGATGCTTGATCGGTATATGACGGCGGACACACTCGCGTTCGGTTTGCTCGATCGTTCGTTCGTTCCGGGTGCGCTTCGCACTTGCTTATATATATATATATATATATATATATATATATATATATATATATATATATATATCCATAAATACGCGGATGTACAAGTTATATATGTTATATATCTGTCGAAGGAGCGAGTATTAGATAACGCGGCGAGCTGGTTTGTCCGGCCTATATGGCGGGCGTGTGCGTTCGCGCGCGCATTCGCTGCTCTTGCGCGCTGCCGTAATCGTAATCGCGTCCGGTGAAATTGTATTTTATTAATCGGGTATCATTTTTTTTTCTGTTTGCGAGCGCCTTATTTACACGTTATTATATATATATATATATATATATATATATATATATATATATATATATATATATATATATACGTGACTACGTAGTTACTACCGCAGCTATTACATATATATAGAAATTAATTATAACATTTATGTGAGCGGTCGTATATATCCGTGCGAATTCGTACGTCTGTGGCTATATATTCATTATTGAAAGTGTACATTATATATATATATATATATATATATATATATATATATTATATATATATATTATATATATATTATATATTATATTATATATTATATATATAAACATTATATATATATATATATATATATATATATATATATATATATATACGTAATAAACTACAACGTGGTTGAATATATACGTAGGGAAGGTCTAAGATTATGTTGGACTGTTTTTTTTGAAGTGCGTATTCTATAATATGATGATATTTTAACTATATGTATATTTTTTTATATCTACCGTAAACGGCGTGTAAAAGGCTGAAAGGATTAAATTTATGATTTTCGCATCGAAAGAGATGTATAGTACTTATAAATAAAGAGATATTTTCGTCCTTTTGATAATTATTTTATTCAATAATCATTGTTTAAAAAGTGTAAATTTTTTTGTATAATCGTAGCAAAAGGCATCGTTTGCTCAATTTGAGGGTCGGTCAAAATCAACTTTTACGAATCGAATAAGAAATACCCTGTTTTTAATAATAATAGACGTAAAGATAAATCATTGAAAAGTTTAGTTAGTTAAATCTTTTATTTACGTCTATTCTACATTATTGCAGAGTTTCAAGTAAATTCAAAACAAGAACATTTTAAAATTTTCAATTATAATTGTTCATTATAGAATTTGAAAAACCTTCTAATATAAAAAGGAACTATTTACTTGATATTAAAGAAAATATATTTTTTTCCACGATTCTTTTATACATCTGGCTTGATTATATAGCAATTTCAAACGTAAGAAATAAAAAAAGGCGATCGAATAATTGATAAAAGTGGCTTCTTAGAAATTGCTTTCACATTGCCAATATAAAGTTAAATCAATTTATCGAAGATTAATTTATATGGGTGAAGATATAAAGAGAAAATTCGCTGTTAATATTTATTTTATCTGACATTCGTATGGACAAAGAGCAGCATATTCATTCGTTTAATTTGAATCTTATACATATAATGAAAAAGCCGCGAGAAAACGCGCAACTCTTCCCTCGTTCAATGTCGAGAGTATAATTCCCGCCCGTTTCGGCCCGTTTTCTCCGACGAATACATAAAAGTTTGCCCCGACCGCGAATCTTCGTTTAAATATATTAAAAGAGCGGTGTTTTAATAGAAAAACTGAGGGGGAAAAAAGCAACAAACTCCCGTCATTTATACAGGCGTACGCGCACGCATATATACACACACACACACACACACACACACGAATAGGAACGGGTCAACGGCAGGCCAAAGAAAGCACGCCGGAGGAGAGCCTCGCGACTTTCGTCTCGAAGCGCCCCCCCTCCCCTCCCCCGCGCCCGGGGCGAAATAACGAGTTCCGCGAGAGAGCCGCGAATCCGCGCGACGCGGGGGCGAGCGAGCGAGCGAGCGAGCGGAAGAGGAGCGAGGCGGCAGCGCGCCAGGAAGACTTTTTAGGTGAGAGTTTCCTAGCCGGGACCGTGAACGCGCTCGCCTAGCGTGCTATGACTTCTTCGTCTGTATACATAGATATAGTCGTGCATTACGCGTACAATTACCTGCAATTTGAGGAAGCGCATGGCTGCTCCCTAAGTGGCGCTCGTCGCTGTTGTCTTTTATCTCTCTTTCTCTCTCTCTTTCTTCCCCTCTTTCGTTAACACACCGCTGCGGCACGCATCCACACGCGGGCCGGCAATTTCCTCCTGGCGAGCACTGGTTAACGAATCGTGAACGAGGGGGTGGAGGGAAAAAAAGGGGGGGGCAAACAACGAAAAGCAGAGGAAAGTTACGGCGTGGCACAGGATTCGATTTTTTTTTTTATAATAACGTGTGTATATCTCTCTCTCTATATGTATATTAGATTTGCACAGTGGTCAGAGGTAGCGTAAGGCACACGCGTTCATTGTCGTTTTAGGTTTGTTTTTTTTTTTTTTTTTTTTTTCAATCTCTGCCTATCTTTCACAATCGACGATGCTCGCGATGCGTATGTGTTTGTATACGGCCTTGCGCGCGAGAGGGAGAGTTACAAATACTATCTAATGAATTTGAAGAAAAAAAAAACCTCTGTCTTTCCCTCTGTCTTTCTCTCTCCCTCTTAATCTCTGGTCTCTCTCTCCCGTGCGCAGGTCCGGGACTGCTATCGCGGCGCGCGCGCGGATAAATTAACACTGGAAGAGCCGCTGCGGCGGCGTCAGCGACGAGCTCTCCGCGCGCCTCCGTACGGCGGGGGACTTTCGGCGGCGGCGGCGGCGGCGGCGGTGGCGGGCGGCCGCTACGGAAGCCGGAGGGGCTGCGCTCACGAGTCACAGGGAAGGGAGACCCGGAGGCGCTTCTTCCTTTTCTTCATCTATATGAGATTACTTCTTCTGCTTCTTCTTGTACTGAATGGAAGAATAAGAAGGAGGGAGGGAGGGAGGGAGGGAAGGAGAGATAGAGAGAGAGAGAGAGAGAGAGAGAGAGAGGAAGAAACGGGGAGAAGACAGGTATATAGAGAGGTGGAAGATGTCTCGTTCCTCCTATATGTATATATATATATATATATATATATATATATATATATATATATATATATATAAACCTTTCTCTGCGGCGCGCTGAGAGACGGTGCTCGAGACATATATATATATATATATATATATATATATATATACGGTCGCACTCCGAGAAACATTAGAGAAATTTTCTTGCTCGAATTCAGGAAATATTTGTGCTCATTGTCTTCTCTTTCCTTCGTCTTTTTTCCCTCGTATATATTACGACGATTGCGCGGACACTAATACGGGGCGCAGCGCGCTGAAAATTTTCGAAAGTTGAAAATATGAAAATCCCGAGTTTCTGTATATGAAAATCACCGTAAGACTATGTATTCTTCACTCACATAGGAGGTATATGAGATGCAAAAGTAGACCAACTAAGCTGGATTACTTTTTTTCTCGTTTTTTTTGATGTTGTTTGTCTGTTTGAAAAGTTTTAGCATTGTAAAGATTAACTTATTTGGTATGAACCTGCACTTGAATTTCAAATGTTATATATATATATATATATATATATATATATATATATATATATATATATATATACCTGTGACCTCTCTTAGTATATAATATGTAAGATAAGATTTTCTCACAGTTAGAGATCGGCGAATAGAGCTCTAGAGCTTTACAATTAACCATGGATTTTATTTATATAAAGGAGACGAGAAAGCCGTTAAAAGCATAAGGCTCAAGAGATCATGAATTTAGATGAGAAGAGTTTTTGTATATTATAAATATATATATATATATATATATATATATATATATATATATATATATATATAAACGGCAATAGAAAATAATTTGATCTTTCTTTCCGCCAGCGTATAGATATAAATGTAATAAAAGAATTTAATATAATAATGCAAAGTGGAAAAGTAAATTTTTAAGAAGAAAGTTTTTATTCATCCATATGCATGCACAGTGTATATCAAAGTTTTATAATTACAAATGATGCTTCATTACAATGATATATTGCAATTTATACAGGCGCAAACGCACGTTCATATGAACACCACTTACACGCGATCACTATACACAATACATAAGCGTAGATTTTTACATTTATTCATGATGTATATATATATGTATAGGCACATGCATGGAACGGCATAGGTTTAACAATAATAATCTAACGCGCCGATTGAGGGGAAATTTACGAGGCGCGTAAATTAAATGGGAGGTTTTGAGCAATATTTGCATAGTTCGAAATTTACGCGGCAGCGCGAGATGGGCCGCGCGATCACGTCAGCTGTATGTATGTATCGATGTGTACATACATACGGATGCAGACGCATGGACGCGCGCACACGCAGAATAGTAGTCAGAGAGGCCGATGCCGCGTTGGGTCGGACGAATGGAGGCGCGCGGGGCGCCAGCTCTCGCTTTCAAATTAATGAGCGCGCGATCTTATTCCATTTTTCTCCCCTTCCGAACAATGAGCGATATAACATAGCCGCGAAAGGGCGTAAATCTAAATGCGAGCCAATTGTTAAAAAATTTACGACCCGATGCCCGAGAGTGTGTGAAGAGAGAGAGAGAGAGAGAGAGAGAGAGAGAGGGGGGGGAGTGGAAGATTGATATACATAGACGGATGTTTGGTAAAAGGGAATGAGTGGTGGGGGCGAGAACGCAATATAATGGGGAAGCAATATAAGTCAAAAGAGACATGATGATACAAAAGTTAACGTATACGTACACTTTAATGCTGTATATGTACTTATTCGTAAGACGAACAGATTCTTTTAATATAAAAAAAAAAAAAAAAAACAAATTGCTGCGAAACGCCGGCGGCGCTCGGAGAAAATCCACCAGTCTATTTGCGAAGAAAAAGTGCAAAAATGGTATATGTATATATATATATATATATTATTGTTTGTGCCGAACGGCGAGACGGTGCGAGGGGGCGGTAACGGCTATAGGAAAGCCGCAGACGGTCGTTACGATATACATATATACATCGAGGATTGACTCTTGCTTACGGGCAACGAGTCGCATATTCGCGTAAGGGGGCTTTTCTCTTCTCGATATGCGCGCTCGGATATATTACGATCTCGCGTGCCCAGGATTCGCAGATTCGCAGTTGTGTGTGTGTGTGTGTGTGTGTTGTTTTTGTGTGCGTGTGCGTGTGTGGCCTATGAAAATTAATCAGCGAATAATCACTGGTGCAAAGCTAAGCGACGAGGCTCGATTAATATAATTACTGATGAAATTTAGTGGCTTTCAGAGGTCGCTCATTCGTCAGCGAAAGCTCGCTAATTAGAATACTCGCTGTTCGTCTTCGCTCCTTCGACGAATTTCACGGGTTTCTACGAGCGTTAACGAATATGAGCAGGATCCACGTACAATTATTTCTAATACGTCCGCCTTCGACGTTTGGCAGTACAGCCGTTCCGCGGAATTTGCAAGGTCGCGTCGCGTAAACTTGTCGGTTGCGGCGTTCCTTAAATGCGCGACGGATGATTCTCATAAAAATTTGTTAATTGGATGAAAGTGTCATCGGGTCATTTGACCGGTGCGATCCCGTTATAAATTTTGTACCACCCGCGACAATTCGGATAATTTCAATTCTATTACCGTCCTTCGTAAAGCAAAATCAGTGAAATTTTCGCGTCACGAGTCAGCGGAGCTCTCCGTGCCTGTACGATTGTCGAACGCTTCTCGGTACTTGGCTCTGCGCTATTCCAATCGGGTACAATTAGTCCCCGAACGACCGGTATATGTACAAGCATATTCACTGATCATAATTTCATGGAAAGTTGGTTTTCTCAAAAATTTTTGCTCAACGACTTTGGCTTTTATTGTAAAACAGTTATTCTCCATCGACGCTCGACAACTGTTGGATATCATTGGCCAAAAATCAGTATATGTAACGCAAGCTCGATGATTTAAATCTGTTGCGAGTGACAAAAGCCGATGTCCGTTGGTGTAAAAGATCCAGGCAATCTTTGTGCGAAGAAGGTAGGCGAATCGTCTACATAAGTTTATTGCATAATGTCAACGTATGCATATAATGAGAATTGCTTTTAAAGCTGATAGAATCTGGATAAAGGCTAGTAAAGTGACGAATTATAAATAACTATATACAGCATCAGGACGTTAATTAATAAAGAAGCGATTAAACTCATCGACAATTCAGTGAACTAACAGCTGCCTTAATCGGCAATTTTTTACTTACGAATACGAATCAGCGAGCTTATAAAACCAGCGCTTGCTGCAATCGGTATGATTCTTTGGTTATTCATCAAAGCATTTGACATTTCATTATTTCGATTTTCGGTGTTCTCCATACAAGGAAAACTATAGCGAATATTCACTGATTTATTTTCATAGAGTCCAACTGACTCAGTCTAGAGATATATATATGTATAGCAATCAGTGGATCTTGGACGATAGTGACACTGATATAAATTTCATATTCACTGGGCAAATCAGTGAAAATTCCACTGATTTAATCCTATAAATACTGTATATGATTATATTATACGATCGTCTTTTCGCGTTTATGATTATTCGTCTCCACACACACACACACGCGCACGCGCGCGCACACACACATACATAAATAGCAGCATGCACGCGACAAGGAAATTGAATGAATGCATCGAGGTGGAAAATATCGTTGCGCGGGAAAATTCGCTTTTGATTGATGATAATTGCGCGAGGGGATTGCGCGCGAGCCGGTGGGATAAATCTCGGGGTCGAGGGGGTGGGTCGTCAAAGTTTTATCGCCCTCTCCCTCTAACCACGAACGTTCTGTAACGGCTTTAATAGCTAGACTCATATAATGCATCAGTGCCGATGCGTCGTAAAAGTATACGATATATATATATATATATATATATATATATATATATATATATATCGTATATACTTTTAAATCGCGCGCGTAGCTCGTATTTACCTTTCCGGGGGAAAAATTTTTTCCTTTTTGATTATTATTAAATTAAACCTCTTAATATATATATATATATATATATATATATATATATATATATATATCCACAGTTTCCTCGATACCTACAAAGGTATAGATATATAAATTTGAAAGTGATTTAAAGGACGGATTGGAAAACCGAGCGCGTTCGCAAACAATTTCGAAACATTTGTATGCCTATATCTGTACAAAGGTTTAAGCGCGCTTAAAGGAAAAATCTATTGACAATAATATCTCCGTACGCTTGCAACAGCCCGAGAAAGCCCAGGGAATACATTATATTATCTGTATATACGCGTGTCCGCGCGTGCAACTCTTGCGAAATATTCCCCGCGCGCGGAAACAATTTGAAAAGAATTATATATATATATATATATATATATATATATATATATATATACACCTATGATCGAAAACTTCGGTATTTCATTCGGGGCTTTGAGTGCGGTTATACAAAATGAAACGGTAAGTATTTGTATGGATACGCACTCACGCGCGCGTGTGTGAGTAAATCATATACGCGTTCAAGATATATATATATATATATATATATATATATATATATATATGGGCGGGCGACATCAATTCTGACGTGTGTATTATAGACGTGTGTTCGTTTTTATTCAAACTTTTTGCGTGTGTGCGTTGCCACGTGCGTGCGCGCGCACGCGCGTGTCTGTGTCTCGTAATTTTTACGGATAGTTATAAGAGATACAGAAAGAGATATATACCGATTCGCACTCCTATGCGTTTTCACCTTTCCCCCTTCGACCGCGGGCGCGCGAATATCTTACAGGCGCGCGCTTCCGGGTTTTAATATCATTCCGCGCGCCGGTCCGTGTCTCTATGGTATTTTATAATATTTCAGAATCGTATATTTTATATATATATATATATATATATATATATATATATATATATATTTATATATGCATAACAATGTAGGAGGCGAGAGCGTTAATGATCGATTAAATATGTGTCTCTGAATCGTATATACAAATATTTTTTTCCCTTTCGGAACATCGATGCATTCAAACAGGATTGATAGAGACCGTGAGGATGGGGGGGGGGGCAGAAACCGAACTGAAAGTCCTCTCTTTCGTACACACAGGCACACACACATACACACACACACACACACACACACACACATATATATATATATATATATATATATATAATACATAGCACGTAACAGATATTAGGTAATAATACGGAATGAATGCGTATGCGTCCGAGTGGCGTATGAGGAGAAATACCGCTATATATATAGCGTTAGTGAGACTGGAAATCGATTCTAGAGAGAGAGAGAGAGAGAGAGAGAGAGAGAGAGAGAGGCAGAAAGTTTAACGAGATATCCTTTATGGTTTTTCATTGCCTGGTATCTTTCGGAGTATATTATGTGGCATTCCAATATATATTATACAGGACCGGATTAAACATCTTTCGGGGCTTTTACCATTTTATCAACGCATACCATACCCTTTTCTGTCGTAATATAGTGTACGCAAAAGGGTCATAACAACAAATAGTAGAAAACAAAAAAAGTATGATAAAATAAAACAAATCGTAGATTTTCCAGAATTCGAATTATTCCTAGTTTAATGAAATAGCAATACGCGCAGTATATGAAAATCTGATAATTTAGAACAATTTAGTTATCGGACGCAAGTGGACAAAAAATTATTTATCGAGAAGTGAGTTAATTAATTCTATCTAAAAATAAAGTTGCGCAACGCGTAAGTAGAAAAATATGCGTCGCGCGAAGTTATCTCGATATATACGAGGATTCGATAAATGGTAAACAAGGTACATCTTTCCGAAGCATATTGAGAAGTACACGGGACTGTGAATTACTCGTTGCGCGTGAAGTATAAAAAATTGAGAAAAAAAAAAAATAGTCTCGAAAAAAGAAGCCTGTAAAAGGTACACGAGGAATTATCAGTGCCGAATTGCCGACACGACTCGATTGCCTTCGGTGGATTAAATTAATATCAAAGAATTTTTACTTCGTATCCGTGATGCGTACAAAAATCTCACCGGTGTCAGTGCTAAGCATATTGGGTATAGAGTTGCGAGAGCGCTTTACGTCATTGATACAGACATTATCAGATATTTGTCCTGTAAACCCGCACGGATTTCCATTCGTGCGATTTTGTGTTAAAGCCAATATGTACTAGTATATATATATAGCTGGTAAATATATATCCCCTGTATAATGGAGAAAATAAAACGCGTAAACTTATATTTTTACGAATGATCTTTTTCAAAGGATAAGTTTGCCGGTAGTCTCGCGGACAGGGTCCCCCGGACGTTCTCGCGTCCCGTTCGTCTTTATTATATAATCGGGCCCTGAGCGCAGCGCTGACGTAAGTATATACACGGATGACGCGCCGAGATACACTCATCGTTTTTTTTTTTTTTTCGCCGCGGTTTTCTCGCAAAATTTCGAAATTCTACCAATTGCAACTCCTCGGTTTTTTTGCTCCTTGGCTCGAGAAGATTTACTTTTTCTCCCTTTCTATTGCTGTGTGTACGTACATTTGTACCCATACACACGCGCGCGCGCAAATTTGTATGTATATACATATAATCTACACATACTGTTATAATGCACATCACCGCGCATTTGTAAGCCGGGCAGATTAATGTTAGAAAGTATTATATATATATAAGGCAAAAAAGATTTATACTCAAAAGCTCGTAAATGTCGATGGCATCATACTCTGACAGTCGCTCGCTCGAGGGGAGGCTGGGACCTGTGTGCATATATATGTATATACATATATATATATATATATATATATATATATATATATATATATATATATATTTAAGAAGTCCACGCGAAAATTCAGGGTTCTCGCCAAATTGTAATCGGAAATCGACGCTGCAATTGTTATTTTGGTCGCAAGCGTCCGTATTATATATATATATATGTATATATATGTATATATATATATATATATATATACATAAATACATATGTATATACACGTGGCATATAAAATTTTTAGAATGCGAACTTTCACTTTTTAATGTCGGATACTCGGATATAGTCCCGCGCGCGCGTCCCGCCGGCCGGGGGCCTTACGCGGCGGGCACATAGTAAAAAATAATGGACTTCTTCAATTTCGTTACGCGATTGTTAACGCGAAAGTATAAGGTATAACGGAATAGTAAATCAACTGCCAATCGTTACATATGTATGTATATACGGTGGATAATTCGAGGTCATTACGCTTCAAACGTATATGCATATATAATATATGCATATATGCTGGAATTATGCACAGCGTGTATAATGTAGATTAATTATAGATATTATACGGCTAATATGTGCACTGATTTTGCAGATCCGAATTTTAAGACTTGAATCCATATATATGTGTGTAAAATTGAAGTGAGCGTTTACAATAGAGTAAACATTTATTCTTGCACACATTACAATTGATTATAATTATTGGCTTTCAGGTGTATAGCTTTCTGCTGTATACTTTATATTATCAAGAGGTAATTTCGAAAGTTACATATGGAAAATAAATAATCACCGTATGAATTTATACATTTACTCTCTCCCTAGGAGAAAAAATTTAATTTGAGACATCTCAATTTTGAGAATTAAACACCTCCGATATATAATGTGCAAAGTATAATAGATGTATGCACACACACACACACACATACACACACGCGCGCGCGCACACACAGATACACACATAGATAGTGTAGCTTCAAAACGGATAAGAAACGTTTCTCACAGACAGAACGGGGCTGATGATTAACATTGCCAGTCGTTACTTGTAAAACGCGCGCGTGCCTTAAATATGACCTTTAATATATCAAACTTGCCGTGAATTAATATTCCGTAACGCGATATATATATCTATATATATATATATATATGCACCTCGGCCTTTCCATTCCGCTCCGACGTCTATTATATACATATCTGCGCATAATGTAATTTAATCGCAGGCTCCATATACACGCATACATAGATGAAAGAGCCGTAATGGATTTCCCACGAAAATCCAAGGCGGACGTTCTCTACGAGGGAGGCCCGATGGATTTTTCAGTTGCCGCCCAGACTCCTCGCTGCCGCGTCCACCCGGCGCCCATTGTCACGGGAGAGCGAGCGTCCCCGGCGTCTTGTGCCGGCAGCGTCGGTGTCCCGCGCAGCCTCGCGCAAGCCGAATCGCGACGAGGCGAACGCGCCGCGTTGAGGCGCGCTTATATAATTGGACGCGGCCGGGCGGAGAGGCCGACCTTGTCGAAAGTTCACCCGTTACACGTATATAGATGCACACATAGGCCGGCCTGGGTATACGTATTCAGACGGTCGGAGAAAACACTTTCATTCTCTTTTCATCCCGCGCGCCGCGCCTCGGCCTCACTTCGGCCAATCTCCTATCTCTCTCCCCCCCTCTCTCTCTCTCTCTCTCTCTCTCGCTCTTTCGCGACATGCAGCGCCTATATAATCTATGGGAAAACCAGGGAGGGGGGGGTTCAGTATGAAAAGAGACAGAGATATCGTCCCATAGTACAACAATCCGGCATATGTACCAGCGGATAGGCAAAATTGATGCCATGCAAACGAGCTATTCACCCCCCCCCCCACCAACTCTTCGCCCGCCACATCGCTCTCGCCATTCTTAAGACTCGCGGAAACAACGAAAAAGAAAGAATAATAATAGCATAGAGCGCGATCGCGCTCTCCTCTTATACCTATATATACATATACTTTCACGGGATCGTGGAAAGATAATGTAGCCTATGCATACATACGTGTGCGTATGTATATATATATATATATATATATATATATATATATATATATATAAGCTAAGAGAAAAGTGAATCTTCGGAATGCGCCGCACGGAGGTACAAGCGCCATTTAGATGCAGATATATACCACCGAGGCTGATGTAGTTTACCATATATATACATATACATATACATATGCGAATCGTCTTCTCACTAATGAGAGGTGGAGCTTCGGGATGGGGCCCGCAATGAATGGCACATGGGAATTATTATTGTCTTTCGAGATTAAGAGGGGGGTCGTGATGATTAGTTTTTTCACACGTTCGATTTGATAATTTTCACTTTTGGCAGCGTGTAGATTGATCGCGTTTCGAGGATATATATACATGCATGAGAATATAGTTTTTATTAATACATGGATATCCTTGGGAATTTTCATTCGAACGGATAATGCTCGTCTCTTTGATATTCATATTGTCCAACTTTGTAAATTGCCCTGTCAGAAGGCTTTATTCCTTTCTTAAATAGAAGCTCGTAATATCTGCTATATGTAGCATCTAAAGAAAAAAAGAGAATATTTTAAGATAATATATTCGAAAAAGTACAATAGAATTGAGTATTGTTTACAGTAAATGATCCAAATTGATTTATTTTCGACTTGCGAAAGAAGTTGAAGTTTTCATATTAATTTCGTAGAGATTAAATGCCGTTCAAATAGACTCGATTCAATCATATATCGAACATTCAATGGAATTTTTACAAACTAAATTTTAAATAATGACGGTTAATTAATAAAATAAACAATTATATAACCTTTCTTCAATTAAAGCTCGAAATATCAACTTAAAAATTCATCTTTTTTATTTGACTTAACCGAGCAATATTCTCGAACAGCAAGTTGAAGGTCTCCATCTGTAACGAGAAGTTTACAAAGTTTATAGATAGCGTGGACATATTGTTTGATAGAGCTATAGAATAGCAAGGAAAAATCATAGAGAGCCGATAATTTTACATTAAAGTGAATCTTTAATAATGAATTTATTTTATTATTATTATCATATTATTATTGTTAAAGGTATCTTAAGGTACTATCTTAGATTAAAGTAAAATTTAGGTTCGAAAAAAATAGTCAATTTTACATGCGACGTAAAATTTTATAAATTTTCCAATTCGAAGTACTATCTTCAACTTAAAGGACGCGATTTTCGTGGTCACATTCAATCCAACCAGCATCCAATTCAACTAGATGATATTATGAGCAGTAAATTAGCTTCGAATTAATAGCAAAAATAAATCGGGCTAGAGGTCAATTTTCGAAATTATATCGACGTTAAAGTTTGATATATTTTTTTTTTATTCTAGCGTATGTTAAAGAAATTGAAAGAAATTATTGTTTTTAGCGTAGAAATAAATTTTCTCTCGTTTCCGTTGAATCGTTAAACTTTTTTTTCAATTCTGTAACAAAATTATAACAGTACAATTTTTACCGCGCTTGTGTGTTCCCTGATGTATGTAAATTACAGAGCTTTTAGTTGGGTTCACGGTTGCCCAACTCGATATACTCTAAATTTTTTTTTCTTCTCAATTTATCTTCATTTGTTTATTAGAAAATTGAAAGTGACGCGCAAAGATCCAACTAAAATTTAGCTTGAATTGATGTGACACGATAACGCAAAGTACAGAATTAAATTTCATTCCGAAATCCCTATAGAATAATTGAAAATCTTATTGACGAATATCACAAGGATTGGTATAAATGCGAGTGAACCGAGCCAAAATTTCGTGCAATTCGATACAAAGCCTAAGGCCAATTAAGAAACGAACGTATTGTGCGTATACTAATATAACGACCATGTATAGGAAAAAGCAGCGTATAACGAGCGCGTAAGTAGTAACAGGCGCGTTATGGCGGGCAGCCGTTGCACAAGAATTGCAAATAATGTAAAACAGCAATAAGAACGAGACGCTGTAATATGAACTATTATTGAATAATTAACTTTTTTTTTGTTGAACAATTAATATAAATCTGCTATTAAAGTTTTACATTCGGTGTTTAAAGTATTTGTAAAATACCGTCTTTTTGTACTAATAGTCCGGCTATACATGTACATGGAGATTATTTCTGAAAATATGCATTTTTAGTGAGCAATATCTTGTAATAAAATTGATGTTTTTGCACTTTGTATGGCACGTATACGTATATTTTTATTATTTTCAATGGTGTTTTGGATGAAATTGTCCAGTAATATAAAAAGATGTATATATACATTTCGAGAATTTATGCTGTACACAAATTTCTTTTATTAATTTTATTCACTTATCCTTTTCTGGTGTAATGTCATTGACCTTATCGATAATTTTTTAAAGAATTTCAATATTTTGTCTGTGTTTTATTCTTTGTTTGGTGAATAATTTAATTTTTTTTTTGATTATTTAATATGATATGCCGATTTCCAAATTAAGATTTTATTAAGGCATTGCAATAAATGTTGAGTATACATTTAGATCTTTCTTTTTTAATAGTGTTATTTTTAATAATGATTAATTGTTGTTTGATCTATTTGTTTATGAATCCTAGAGTATAATTATTCTGTATTGAAAGATTCCATAGAAATTTCAATTATCTTTCTAAAAACATTTTTCATTTAGTTGTGTTGGGTGATTCGATCTATTATTTAATATTCTGATATATCTGAAATTTCTGCCCCAATTTCTATTAATGTTAGTGAATTTTTCAATAGGAAACTTGCAATATAAGAAATTGATACAACATTTCTCTATAATTAGATAAAAAAAGGTTTATTCACAATACTGTTGTTTTTTCTATTTCTACTTTAAATTGCAAATTAATATATCTATAGTAAGATTTATTTTAATATGGTAAATATCATCATAATTCTAATAAATATCTAATTAGTAATAGTTGGATAACTAATTAATTGAATTGAACGTATTTTTTTTTTTTTTTTGAAGCAGTATTATATCATTTTAATACGATAACATTTTATGCATTCCTAATTGATTGCATTAGACAGGAAATTTATGGAATAATAATATATGCATACAAAATTATTCAAAATATTTTATTAAGATCTATATTACGTTACATAAGGATCGATATATATATATATATATATATATATATATATATATATATATTTATTTAGTGCATACGGGCCATGTTGCTCAACGATTTTCTCGAAGTTTTATTGTTCTCGCAATAAGCACGAGATTAAGCAATTTGGCAAATCAAGTTGTCGTATATGAAATTTCCAACAATCAATCATTAAAGTATATACATACATTCACCTGGCTTTATTGAAATTTTCCCGACGTTAACTTTTACAAGAGCCTCGTTCGATACAGCGTATATGAAGTCTTTGGTTCTTTTTTTCAGCTCGGTGTACGTTATATATATATATATATATATATATATATATATATATATATATATATATATACACTGTAGAATCAGAATCAAACGAAACGAATCCAAATAACGATTACGCCGTTATGAAACGCTTGTATAACAAAAACTTCATTGTCATATATTACCAAACTATTGCCCATTTACAAACAAAATGCGATGCCTATACAAGCAATACATGGATGCAGGCACCGACGCAATCGGTCAAGCACTTATCACGGGGACCTCGATCTCTCGTAAATTAATTTGGATGTATAAATCGAATTTTGACGTTATCTTATATATACATAAAGAAGCTCGGGAGGAATTTTAAAAGGAAGCACGCCCCCGTGCTTCATTAACGCCCATTAACGCCCTTTTCCATTTGCGTGCCCGTATAGCGAGTCAATCGTCGTTATAGGCCGAAGCAGCGACAGCAGCGGCAGCGGCAGGAACAGCGTCAGCGACCCGGTCTATAAGAACGGCGGGAGACGGAGAACGCCGCTCCTGCCGGTTCTTTGCTCCTCTCCGGATTCCTTGTGTATGTACCAACTGCCGCCTTGGGTTATTTCCTCATATCTCATTAAATTCCCACGCTGCAGGTGTGTATAGGCAAGGTACATATAGATACATATATATATATATATATATATATATATATATATATAGTTGACGGCGCGACACTTAGTATATTATCGAACAAAAAAGAGAGTCCCTCGTGCGCTACTGCGTTCGATGATCCTCTTTCACTTTCTCCCCACCTCTCTCGCTCACTCTCTCTCTCTCTCTCTCTCTCTCTCTCTCTCTCTCTTCCTGTCCCTCATTCTTTTTCTTTCTTTCATACTGGGTATTAATGGAATTCCCTTTCGAAGTATAACAAGGAGATGCTGCAACATATGGGTGACGCACTGGGTTCAGATTGAACGAGTAAACTATGATATTTCCTCAAAAATAAGACCTAACTCTGTTCAATTCTCAATGTATATATCGATATCATATTTTTTTTTTACAATCAGCAATTAAATTAGATATAATTTTACCGAATTCTTTTTTATTCATGAATATCATAGTATTTAACGCGAGATTCGAGCAACAAGTCCTAAGTAATATGTAATCTCTAATGTACAGTTTTTTTTCTAACTGCTGATAAAAGTGGATGAAAGATGATTTATAAACACGTTCATTGGGTAGAAATTCTCATATATTCATTACGTATAAATGCAACCGAAGATCAATTCATGATATGGACAAAACTACACTTATCCGGATATAGGCTTATTATAACATAATTGATTAAAATTTTAGTCATTCTTATAGTACGCTCTGACAAGAAAAACAGATTTTTATTAAAAAAATCCTTTGACTAATTTCATTTGACAGAAGCACTAATTTGGGAGTAAGAATGTAAAATATCTCGAGAACGGAAGAGCCTTCAATTCGAAAATTCCACAGGGGATATTTTCGAGTCAATCAAAGTTTCCTCGGTCGCTCTTGACCAAATCCGTTAGGCACAATTAGCAGTCTATCCTTGTCAGTGGTTTTCATTCCTTCCGGAGGCTGGTTTCATCTTACTCGACAGGTGGCGTTTCATTTTTCACTCTCATGGCTAAACTAGATATCCAGTAGGTCGAAGTCATGGCACTCGATTTCAAAGAGCCACTTTAACTATACATAGTTCTTTTTCTAATATGACTCGTTGGATATTTCTTTCAGAATTGGAGCGAGATATTTATTGATCGCTTTTTCTTAGATCTTTCATTTGTAGAATGAGCAAAAAAAACGAATTTATGCCGATAAGTATAGCAATTCGTCGTCGATTCGCGTTTGTATGCCACATGTGCCAAACAAATCGTATTCCTAATTTAGTTAGAGAGAGATGCTAATTTTGAATTAAAAGTATAATTTCTGAGTAATAAAAAAGCGTTAAGTTCCAAAACTCATCAAAAACAGGGCTCATTTTGGAGATTAATCAGATTTTTCTCGCTTAATCCTAAACTAAATTCGATACCCATACTTATCTTATACTTAATCTCGCCTTATAAAAATTGCATTGTTTCGTCTCTTGGTATGTTTAAATGAGCATTGATACACGTAACATCATAATATTCAAATATCATCTTTAATCCTGCCTATATACAGTATCACGTAGACATATCCTATATAGTAATTTGAACGCGATTCTGAACAGAATATGGTTCGGATCCATACATAAAGTACAACTAGGAATTCGTCATGGAAATTGTATTATACTCGCACTCATCAATTTTCTACACTTCAAGAGGCAATTACATCTAAAGTCTCCTGATCAGAATCTCATCGAAGCATCTTAATTTAATTCTCACAGAGCGTAGAAGGAGGATCGAGTTGTTTTTCTTTTCTGGGCGAATTGCAATCATTTTAATTTCAGCAAAATTTGTGCAAATTGTTCATTTCACGTTGTCTATCGTCAAACATGTGTACGTATCTTTCTCAACGATGCTTGAAATTTTGTATTTCCTCGCGTTGCGATTCGCGCGCATTCAAACACGGGCTTTCCGCACTCCTATGATAATCTCGATCGCTGATACGAATGCCACATGGGAATCTGACCGGAATTGTGCGCGTATGCCTTTATTCGAAATAATAAAGTAGCAAGAGCATCAGATTCGATTAGCATCTAACGCGCGCGTACATCATTTGCGCAACTCGGCTATGTGCGTGCGAAAGAAGCACATGAGAATCTGGACAAAATTGTATACGCGATTTTCGTAAACGAGGATGAAGTAAGCAGACCGTACGCTTGATCTGATTAAATACAGGTGAAACTAGGAATATTTCTACATTGGCACTTTAAGGTTTATGCGCGAACGCATTTAAGAGCCGTTTGAGTTTAGTTGTTCAGCTTCGAAGTGCGCGAGTGGCTACGTTTAATTTTATTATATTCCATACGTCGTATGGAATGTCAAGTAAAAGTTTTCTATCATGTTGTTCAGATACGTTATTTTTATTTTAATTCATATTTCTATTATAACACTATGTTCACTGTATTGACGAAACAATATATATGCGCATAGAATATCGATAGCTAAAGATTATAATCAAGTAGTATCAGACATGTTGAAAATACCATCATAAATTTTCAGATGATGTCTTGCACATAGAATGTGCTTTTATTTGTCTTCTCACTGTGAAACTGACCCGGGTATATGGATAAAATTAAAGATTTAAATATAGTTACTGGATGAATAAATGCAAATATAATATTAATTTTCAAACGGTATAATTATTTGTATATAAAGTAGTAACATACATGCTATAAATCTTATTCTCATTAATTAATAATTTTAATTATATTACAATAATGAATTTATTTATCATTTTGCTTAGATCGAATTCCGACAAATGAATATGCAAATGTACTTCTATCTCAATTCATCACTGGCAAACTGCAATTCCCTCTATTTGCCAATGAACACAAAACAGTTGCTCTTTCATTCTCGCGAGAGCGCTCGATTTGGGCCGACATCCTTTGCCTTCCCTTCCGGTTTCCATCGACCCCCCCCCCTTCCCCTTTCGCTGTCCTCCGCGCAAATATGTATACTTATATATAAGGAGAGATTTTCGAAAGGAACGGAATTTCGG
This sequence comes from Sycobia sp. Sy_11, assembly GCA_018907035.1. NCBI lineage: Eukaryota > Metazoa > Arthropoda > Insecta > Hymenoptera > Epichrysomallidae > Sycobia > Sycobia sp. Sy_11. Next base: position 1,656,664 of record JACCIC010000039.1, on the reverse strand, counting down.
ACGCGCTTTTTTGTGCTCCCGCTACGCTATCGATGTTGCCTCTCCGAGCGCGTATGATATATATATATATATATATATATATATATATATATATATACATATATCTGAATGTGTTTATAAGAATGCGGCTGAAGGAGAGCGCGATCGGGCAGACGATCGTTCGCCGACAGCCAATTGGCGAACGTCCACACGGGCGACCCGATACATATATATATATATATATATATATATATATATCGGTAAATATATATGTATATATATAGGAAAAAGAGAGAAGCGAGCCGCGCGATGTGCGTCGTCGGCCTACTTGGACACAACTTTCACTTGTGCGCCTCGCACCGGGCACCGCGCGATGAACTTACACTACCTGCGTTGTGTATGCCCGTAGAGATGTACGGGGAGGGGATAAGGGGAGGGGGAGGTCCGAGAGAGATGGGCATCCGAGAGACGTGCGCGGCCGCCGTGCAAGGTGATTCTTCCGATGTGCTAGCAAGTGTTCGTGCATTATATATATATATATATATATATATATATACACTTGCTGGTCACGATCGCAGCTCACTCTGTGTTGCTGTGCGCGCTTGTGTGCGCCCGCGCTCGCGAAAAACATCCGAAGCGCGCTGCGCGAACGAATCGGCTCCTCGCGCGCGAGTCTATTTTAATTTGGGGTCTCTCTCTCTCTCCCTCTCTCCCCCTCTCTATCTCTCTTCTCTCTTTCTCTCACTCTCTCTCTCTCTCTCTCTCTCGACTTTCCTCGCAGCTGGATATGCACACACAGCCATACGTACACACACATCCGCGCATATACACGCAGGCGCCCACAGAGAGCCCGCTTCAGGTGTTCGGACTTTCTGTTTTACATCGCAGCGAAGCGGCAAAAGAAATCCCCGATGACCTATGATTTGGCTTTTATGACGCCCGGCGATATCTTGTTTTCTGTAAGCTTTATAGATTTTTTAAGAATTTGATGTTTTTTCTTCTTTAACTTTTTTGCCGCGGTAATTTCAAAGGGTTCGTACAAAACGACGATTTCTCTGATTCTATAATGGATTGCACGATTGAAAGTAAAAAGGTTTGTGTGTGTGTGTGTGTGTGTGTGTGTCTGTTCTTATGTGAAAGATTAATCGTATATACCTTATAAGTGAACGTTCGATGTATAAATCGATTTCAGCACCACTTCTATCTGCTTACGATTATAAAACCGTTAGCTATTAAAAGGGTACTCTTTATTTTAACGACATTAATTACCATTCGATATTTATTCAGACTCACGGTAAAAATGCATATTACAGATGCTGAAGCGCGTTAATTTAATCACCGCGTGATTAAATCGATAAAATTCATCAATCGTAGTTTTTAACGAAGAAATGCGGAATCTTTTACATTTATATAACAAAATATATTCACGGGGTACATTCGATTTTATACGACGACTTAATGTCTCTATATGGACGGTTCAAGATGTTAAATTGACCATTTCATAATACTGTCGATGATAATAATTAACAGAATGATTAGATTATGCATCGTGAAAGAATTGCATGTGGTGTTTATTCTGTAAAAAATTGCAATCATTAAAACAAAGAAAATCTACTGTTTAACATAATAAAGTAAAACATTTTATTTATCGCTTATGCCTTGATTACATAATGAAATTAACATGTGTATATTATATATATATATATATATATATATATATATATATATATATAAATCATTTATTATAATATTTATAATATACATAAATAACATGAATTATAATCGATTTATGATGCTTCGTACACTTACACAGTATAAGAATTTTTTTGTTGATCCGTATAATAATAATTTATGGCCCGCGTTATTCATTGAAATCGATATTAATTAAAATAATATAATAATAATAATAATATTATTATAAAAAAGCATTCCTTTCGAAACGGTTGCGGGTTCGATACATGTGATTGATTGTATTTTTTTATATTATAAAATTACATGAGCAATAAGGAAATACTTTGTGTAATGCAATAATATAATAACACACTTTTTACAGCCGCATCGCGAGAAAAATATATTTAATTGTATCGTGTATACAAGCGTAGGATTCTTATCTAATAGTTGAATTTAACATTATTATAGTAAAAAAACGTTTGGAATTTCATCTATAAATTATATATATATATATATATATATATATATATATATATATATTCGTTCCAAAAGTATGCAAATTAATTTCTACAATAATTAACAATAATTACATATTCTACATAAATACCGCAATCTATAAAATTATAAAATTACATACTTCTAATATAATTGGATATATATATAATGCGAAAAATGGAAGTTCTCTCGCGGAACTGTTTCAGAAATACAATATACGCATATATATATATATATATATATATATATATACCTAAACTGCATATCGTATGTACAGAATGCAATTGAAGCGGTGCGCGATTGTGCACCTCAACGACGCAGATGTTTTATAGGGTTTTTTCTCCTTTTTTTTTTAACCAAAACCTATAATTTAATCCTAATGGTAAACATTATATATACTGCATTTTAGGCATTTTTTTCTCCGGGTAGAAACCGGGTCAGAAGCGCGAGCACTCAATTCCTCTCGCGAAATTATAATTGCCCCAGGACTAACGCAAAGCGAATATACGCGGGATCGTTAATGTGTGCGTGTATATATATATATATATATATATATATATATATATATATATTACACACACACACACACATATAAATACATATACACCTGTATTATATTTTATATTATGACTATGTATTGGCGGGTGCACGTGCGACTTTCTCTCTCTTTCTCTCACTCCCTCTCTGTGCGTGTGCGCGTATGCGAGCATGTGTGTGCGTGTGTGTCAGCGCGCGTGCGTGCGTGTATGTACCCGCGCGTTCGCGGAATTCAATGCGAGTGTGCTCATACGCGCGCTCTTCGCGGCAATCTCCGAGCTTTATGGAATGGCCCCTTTGCTACAATTTGGCTCCGTATCTCTCTACGTACCCGTCGCTCCGCGATTCGATCACCCGGCTCCGCCAGCGGCGACGTTCTGCCACACGGCGACTCGGTGATTCGAGCCCTCCATCAGCAGACGCGGCGCTGCGTTTACCCCCCCCCCCCCGTCGCCCGGGCGGAGTAATAGGTGACGCGCGCGGTTTTTCGCTTATCCATTAACGTGCGGTGCGCTTGAAAAGTAATTTACGTTTATGCGGTGGCAGCGCGGGTGCGATTGCGATTGTCGTTCACGCGGTGCCGATTGCTTACGAAGATTGTAACATATGCATATATATATATATATATATATGAGCAACAGAGGACAATATTTCAATGAAAATGACCAAATCTCACACTGACATTTAGATATTTTAGTGAAAATTATATAAGGATGAATCTCCTAACTTTTCATTGGGATCGAAAGCGAACGCTATGTTTTAATTCCCAACCGCATTAAATGATCGTTCTTGCTTGAGATAAATGGCCTCTTTAATTGACGTCGAGATTTGTGCAAAGCTACTTTTATTACTCTCGGAAATCTGCAAAGTCAATTCACGATTGCATATTTATCGTCTATATATATATATATATATATATATATATATATATATATATATATCATTGTGCGAGGATTATAAATTTTCATTTATATCCTGAAATTATACACGCGGTGCTGCCGTCGCGCGAAGAGCCCCGAGGCTCGTGAAAAAATCGCCATTCTCGACGAGGCGCCTACACGTTCGATTGGTAAATGAAATAATGAAAATTTTTTAACAACGCTTTCACGCTACGAAGTTGCAAACAGTTTTATAACTTAAAGTTGCTTTTAAATTCACATGCGTTGACGATGCCGATTACACTGTCTATATCACATACGTACGGCTGTTTGCATTATCGCGCTAAAACACGGCTTAACGACTGCATTAAGCAAAAGGATTTTTTCTGTAATTGTCTATTTATATGCTTTTCAACAAAAAAAAAAAAAGAAGTTTTATTTTCAAACTAGCAATTAGTAAGGCAAATTGCAGAATAAGTTTTACAATTGAAATTAAATTTATGCATATACCGTGCGCTTTTGGTCATCTGCCAGGCTCGTAAATGGGGCCGACAGGTAGCCTATTTACAGATGTAACAAACGTACAATAGAAATCGGCATCTTCAAACTATATATATTCTATGTATCTCGTAGATTTTATGACCAAGCGCGTGGCGTGCATAATTTTCATTTTAATTTTAATTTCAAAAAGACTTTCGAATGCGCCGCACTATTTGTAAAAATGAGAAAATACAGATGTCCTTTGTTTTTTTAACAAACAAAGATTTTCATCGATCTTGCGGTCTGAAGTCTATTCGATCGTTATGACCATAACTATCCCGAAGGAAAAATAATACTTTGCAAAGGACTATCTGTCTGCCCACCCACCATATTATCTACCCCTATGCGATTAAGTTGGATGAAATTATTTAATAAATATTATGCAACATTATTTACTAGTTTTAACATTATTTTGGTGCTATATGATGTGTGTTTCTGTATTTATGATATATATAGTTATATAAATAGTGTAGTAAAAATTCTACCATTTTTACACAAATATGTAACTTTATATCTCAAATGTGAGTTTCAATTATATATATATATATATATATATATATATATATATATATATATATATATATATATATAATTTACAGTGCGTGTATGCGTAATTTACGTAACACTCTCTTTCATACCAGGTTTTCAAGACTCGTCCAACGTCAATCTTCTTTGACGCGCACTGCGGATACAGTGCACGCGTTAGACTCACATTACACATATATAGCGAGAAAGAGAGAGGGAGAGAGCGAGAGAGACTTTGGACATCTTTGCAAAAGTTTTAGCGCGAATAAGGAATCGGTGTAAATCTTGTGTGCCGCGCGGCGTAGCGAAATGCAAACAATGCATTAAATAAGAAAAAAAAAAAAAAAAACAAAAAAGCAGAAAAGCAACCATAACGAAGAGACGTTGCGCTGCGATACGACCGCGTCGCATCGGCCATGACATGAAGCGAGCTCGTGTAATAAGCTAGAGAAATGGCCGCGCGAGTGAGCGCGAAATGATCCCCCCTCCCTCCCCCGCGGCCCATCGCCCCGCGCCAGTCTCGTCGCAAGTCGCAAGCGTTGTTGGGCAAGCGGGCGCACGGGAAACTTACGGGAACAATATGTGCGATGCTCGCCTTTTTCCATTTATCTCCTCGAACGCGCAGCATGTCGGCGCCCGGACGCAAGTTACGATATCGCGCGCCTCTTCGGCTACTCGGGGGGTTTTCGATGGAACGCCGGGCTCTTGACGCATTGCATAATGCATTACACGCAGGTGGATAATCGTTTTAGTTTATACCGATGGATTTTGGCGCGCGATATGAAGCGAGCTTATATATATATATATATAATTAAACTTTCGAACATAAACGAGGTTCGAGGTATTGGACCGTGGGCGTAAGGAGAGGATTGAAAGGAGAGCGGCGTGGAAATAAATTCCGCTTGCGAAAGCTGATGTACGCAGAGTAGGATTATGATAGAGGCAAACGAGATAAGTTATTGGGGAGACTATCCTGAGTCGAAGTCAAACTGTTTCTTTAAAAAGCTCTTTCAATAATAATTTATAAATATAAGTTCGTGGTTTTATTCGAGAATAAGAAGATATTACTTTTTAAATGGATGCGTTGTAGTTACATAATATATTATAACTAATGTATATACTATAGTATTATTGGAGAATCAGATTATTAAATTTTGCAACACCAAGAGTTTCGGAAAATTTGTAAAATTCTTCTATAATTATGTAATTTGGAAGGTTGGGCCTATGTTATAGGATTAAGCTAAGAAGACGTTGACAAAGCGTATTGTTTATATACCTAAGAGTATCCTGGTCCGGTACGGTAAGGTCTAATGTTAAAATTTTCATGATTTTATCATGTTTAGCATTATTTATATTGTTATCTATTCGAATAAGATCACAATTATATAATTATTCCTTGGAGAAAATTCAAATTCAAATTAAAAATTAGCTTTAAATAATAATAAAATAAAATAAAAATATTAAAAGTGGTAAACTATATTATAGTTAGCGAAGGACAATCTAACTGCTTCCACCAGCATATTTTCTCCTTTGGTGTCCGACCTTTCGAACCGCTACGGTTTATCCTTAGGAACTAAACATTATAAATCTAATTGTAGATTGGAAAACATTATGGATGTTTTACTCTACACATGGATATTCAAACAATTCAGATGAAAAATCATGAATTGGATTTTCTTTTACCCTGTAAAGATTAATTCTACTCTTCGAAAGATGGTAAGCTAAGAGCTTTTTCGTGCAGCAACTCAACGTTCTAAATAGATCAAAACTTCAGGAAGCTGAAGCGCATATCGGCGCTACTTCGATCTGTCGTACAGAATGATTGGAGTTAACAGAATATTTGGAGTAACAATCAGTACATCTCAATTCTATATTGCATTCGATCGGTTAAAATATGTATTTACAATCTGGCAAAGAGTGTCTATTATATATAGTTACGAATAACGGATTTTATCCCGATTGAGCGAGGTAAAGGAGTAACTCTATAGTTATCCGTTTTATTAACTCTATAATTATGCTCCAAATTAGAATCTAGCGCTCTCCTATTTTCAAGGTGTAGTAAATTTAGCCTTCGAATATCAGTACTTATCCAAAATTTAATAAAGGCTGTAACGTTATAGTCAGAGGAATATCTTGTTAATGAAAATACCGACTTCTAATTGTCGCATCCAGAGAAAGAATATCATTTTAAACGAAAAGGGTTCTAATGGACCAATTTATGAAGAAATTTATGGTTGTCAAATGAAATTCGGCTAATTTTCCTTCATTTATTAGCGCGTGATTCATTGCCTGTACTAACTTACTGAAATTCGATCGGGCTTTAATGGATAGCAAGTATAAAAAGCCATTGCGAATATAGATATTAATTAGAACGTTTTTGCTAGAAATATTATTCTTTCTTTTAATCCAGTGTATATATAACATGGCAACTTTATGGTCCATATAGTTTTCCATTTATGATTCTACATTCCTTTCTACATTCACGTTTTTTACTTACATACATTTCTTCTTTGTTCGATACTCTATTAGTATGACTTAACTACTCGTTGCTCTTTTTTTTATACTTTTCCTAAGTAAGAGTTTTATCGTATCTTAGCTTTTTTTCAAATTGCAAATTGCGTTGAATATAAACAGTAATAATATTTTGTTAAAAAATTAATTATCGTCATGCTTCCGGTTCTGGAAAGAGAAAGGACAGGAAGTTGGACGAAGACAAAATTTATAGAAAGCCAAGACGTATCAGCAGTCGAAAAGAGAAAAAGAAAATACAACTAAACAAAGTAGAAATGCAAAATATAGAATTGCTTTCAATATCATTAGTATACGATTTGAATTTTCTGAAAGGTTGGATAATTCGTTATTGCCCTTCTATTTAGTAACAGTCTTGCAGCATTATTTACTCAAAATAAAGTCGTTGTCACGTATTTCTCTTGCGTGTTCGTATCGATTGTTCCGAGTTAACTTGTTGTCTACTTGTTCGTTTTAAAGCTTTATTTAATCTGTATTATTTTGCGAGAGAGGGAAGGAGGACCCGAGGGTCTTGAACGGGGTTAATCTGCTGTACGCTGGAGGATTTTGCCTCGTATATTCGCCGATCGATCGTTTATTAGAGAGTGATTTAACATAGATACGCGTATAATTTGCGCATCATCTAATTGATACGCTCTTTATATAGATTGGAGTATCAATCGTATGTTGGCTCTCTCTCTCTATTTCACTCCCTTCTCTCTTTCTCTCTCGCTCGCTCGCTCTCTGCTTCGGTTCTGTTTTGCAACAGCTCGAATAATTAGTTCGAATATATATTGATCCTCGCATACAAGATGGAGAAAATGAAAAGTGTTAAGCGAGAAATAGCATTTTAATGCTTGCAATGATTATTACCCATTGACTTTTTAAGGCTCAATGATCATTAGAACATAAGTGTATATATAAATATATATACTCGTCATTATTTTTAGCCAATAAAAATTGAAGACTTTTGTAATAATTGCTTCGATATAAAAAAAAAGTCTATTAAAGATCAATCTATGTCCATATGGTACATTATTTTAAAGCCTGTATTTTCTTAATTTATGAGGCGCCATTTTAATTTATGGGAATGTACACAATAAAAATTATAATCGAAATAGTAATTGTCTTCTTTCGTTCTTTCTTTCTTTTTTTCTTTCTTTCTTTCTTTCTTTCGTTTTTTTCCATGAAAAATATTTATTCCTCGCACAATGAAAGTAAACTGCCGGTAAATAAAATTTTTTGTTACGGTAATTTTCTCACAATTGCAGAAATAGCGTCGTTTTTAAATAATTTTACGGGTGATTCTCTTTAATACGGCCGTTTAACTCCCATTATTAAATGGCCTCATGGTGCATGTAAGAATCGCATGGATTTTTTATATTCCGTTTAATTTTTTTTTATCATGCTGGATAAAATGCGCGTCTAATGGGATTTCTCCGGAAATTTCATGTATAGATGCGGTGACTTTTATGTCTACGGTAATTTTGCTGATAAAATTTATAAAGTTTTTATAATGTGATTTCGTAATGGTTGCTTAAACTATATATGTAAGTGATATACGATGAATTATTTAAAAAACAAGTTATATATCACTTCATCGAATGTTCATAAAATATAAGCTTATAATATACTGTTTCTATTTTTATTTGATTCTATTGGAATAAATATTTGATTCGATGAAAAAAGATAGTTTATCAACTAGATTTCTTGTTTCAGGTAAGAAATTATCCACAGTCGCCTCGTTCTTGCTCAATTTTATAACTATAGGAGTTAACGGGCTGTAATACATTAATAAGATTTTCGCACATCAATTTCTATACCTGTTAGGCGTCTGACATCAGAGTAATTTCAAACCCTTCTTTTGGAACGAAGCGATAATGATTGCCAGGACGTATGTGTAATTTACATATATAATACGAAAAAAAATATTAATTGCCACATTAATAGAAAATCAATCAAAACTGCAAAACGATATGCGATAAATTTTACACACACACACACACACACACACACACACATATATATATATATATATACACACATATACCATATAACATCATTCATATAACTCTGTGAAAGTTATTCAAAATAACGAATGTTCCTCGAAATATATATATATATATTCATACGCATCCAGACATCCACACCTACACACGCATGCGCACGCACGCACACGCACACGTACATACTTCGATCTGCTATAATAGGCGACTAATGAAGTGAAGGCAACTAAATTAAACGTAAAGTATACGGTTGCTGCTATAGCTACAGTTATACAAACCTTTTTGCACACAATCATTATACACACACACACACACACACACACACACACACACACACACACACACACACACACACACACACACACACACACACACACACACACACACACACACACACACACACACACACACACACACACACACACACACATATATATATATATATGAATAGGAAACCACGTATTGTATAAAGTATATTTAGGCATCGCTTACAGTCGAATCACGCCGAGGCAAGAAAAAGAGGAGAGCCACAAAACGGGCATTAATCAAGGCGAATTATAAAAAATTTTTAGCTCGATTTCGTAAAAACCCTCCTTCATAAAAGTATAGCCACACGATTACATCTGCGCCGATTGCTATATATATATAGCATTAAAGGAAAGTAAATAACCCGCTTGCGTATATTATATAGAAGAGCTGACAGAGAGGAAGAGATACATATGCGATCGAAGAGCTGAGAGAGCCGCCAAAATTTATATAATCGAATTTATTAAACACCCTTTCCACCCACCTTCGCGACGTGTTAGTTATATATATGTATATACATATAGATATATATATATATATATATATATATATATATATATATATATATATATACATAGGGGCAAGTATAAGGATGAAAGTTATCGAGCGTCGCTTATTAATTTCGTAAAAGCTATATGGGTTTGCGTCTGCACACTTTCCATTACGCGGGCACGTGCGGCTCTATATAATACTCGACGCACATCGCACAGCTGACTCGCGTAAAAGCTCGCGCATGTAGTGCATATATATATATATATATATAGAAGTGAGTAGCTATCTCATAAAAGCTATATGTATATATGCATACATGAGAGGTAATTCCGAGAGAGCCGCTCTGGCATCACTAGATGCTTAGACGATATAATATACGCGAGACTCGGGGAATGAGAGAGAGAGAGAGAGAGAGAGAAAGAGAGAGCGCGAGGGTGGGAGAGTGAGAGAGGGCATGACTGATAGTACATAAAGATTGCATTATATTTTTCTAGACCCGGTTCTCAGGAAAGCCGCGACGAGCGTGACGATACGGTCGAGGGCCGGAGGGGGGCGCGGAACCGCACTCGTAGACGACAGGGAGATATTATACATATATATATATATATATATATATATATATATATATATATATATATATATATATTGTTCATCTACCTAGGATATTCCTCTATGAAAGTGGAGTCGCAGATTTTTTGGTCTGGGAAGGGAGGATAAATCACGCATAAAATATGAATAGCAAACTATTTAGAAAAAAACTTTTAATCAAACATTTTTTTGTCAAATAAATGTAAAATGCTATTTTACAACTCTCTATTTAGGGAGTTAAATGTGACTTTTTTAGAAGGCGTATTTTTGCACCCTGCTCGATTATTTTACGCCTATAATATGTGTAAATAGTTTACAAAATTGCATAATTTAATTTATAAATCCACGAACAAGTGTAAATTCGTATTTTACGCTCAAGTTATGTAATAGATACTGTTATACTATAAGTCCTTAGTGTTCTAACAGTAGTATACTACTATTATGCTAGTTTTCATTTTAGTCCAGCTAAAATACATGAATATCTGCATTACAAAGCCGAAGTAAGGATCTGACATGTCGGTAAATATAATTCACTATTTTGCGTACTAAACCCCTCACCCTCTCTCGCAAGCAATCCACAAGGAACCAACAAATTACCAATTTAATACATACAATTTCAATGTTTATTCAATGGCATGTAATAAATAATTATTTAATCTTTTTTCAGAAGCTACATAATTGCAATAAATTTAATATTTTCACAAATATTCTATAGAAAGTTGAATCACGGGAAAGTGACAATGTTACGAAGTATGAAATTTTTCGAGAAATTTCTGTATTCGGTATTTGGACTTTATTTACAGAGGAGTGATGCGATCGTATAGAATAAAAATTGAAAAGCTCCAAAATAACGGTAACGTTCAGACCACAAATTCTTCGAGTGCTTATGAGTTGTCATTGAAGTTTGAAGCAAGCAGGACAAACCAAAATTTGTTCAGCTTACATCAACGAGGTGAAAAAGTTGGATATAAATGCTCGATTAAATCGATCCCGTATGAGCGAAGTAAGAGATATTAAACACGGAAATAGGCGATCAACAAAAATTTTGCTGGCTTAGAATTGATTAGATATGATATGTATTCCAATAAATTACTTGTAACCTGCTAACTCGAATTATACAAAAGCTTTAAAAACTGGCCTGTATTTGTTGATCAGGATCGTCTCTATGATCTTACTGTACGATAAAGTAAGATCACGTTTTTGAAAGCAAATCGCTGTACAGAGATATTATAGGGAACAAATTTTGAATGCCATCGCTCTCAATATTCAAGAAATATACCTACGACTGGCTATGATTTTTTTTTCTCAATGATGTTATTAAATTTCTAAGAACATAATAATCTCAGTTTTGTGAAAATTTCGCGAAAGTTTTGGTCATTTTTAGAGAATTCGGTAATGTAAACGATCAGAGCATTTAAAAAGAGATAAAATAGCATGCGGCGCTGCAAATTCAAAGTAATGCAATGGATGGATTTTAAGAGGAATTATAAGAAAGAACAAAAAAGTATTTCTGGCATTGAAAATGTTGATAAGTTTTTTTTTTCCTACGAAGACACTTTTTCTGAGAAAGATTCTTTTTCGATACTTTACGGAGGATATATTTTTAAAATTTATTGACCAGAATTTCCTTTCCTTCTATTTGGATAAAAAAGGTCTGATGTTAAACCTGTTAAGAAGATTCAAACACAAAAGTTTAATTAAGAATTGGTTAAATCAGTATAGCATTTATGTTTTGAGTAGAAAAATATGCCTGCTCAAATAAATCATATGATTTATATAAATATTTTTGAATAATTATTTACCGAAAATGATAGATTTATAACTTATTATTTATTGATATAATCATTTGTACATTGTAAATATTTTCTCTTGGAAATCACACTGTTTATCAAAATCAATTACGAATGAAATTCATCTATAAGAATATCTAATATATCGTGGAATCTTTCTAATCGAACGATCCCGCGGTTCATGGGATTCTGAAAATGGGCGATGACAATTACTGTTCTTCATTCGGTATTTCGTCGACGCCTTTCCTTGTATTATCTATCGATATGTATATATATATATATATATATATATATATATATATATATATATATCCTTAATTGCGTTGACGTATAGTCGTTATAGCCGATGCAAACTATTATTGTTATGACTTTTTGCATTAACGGACTCGGTGAAAACGTTATCATAAAATTCAAGTTAAAATTTGCTATACTTTCTAAGAGGTAAAGAACATTATAGAAATTAAGCGCTATAAAAACAGCGATATATATTTTGTATATATATGGAACAAAAATAATAAACAAAAATGACAATGAGTTTCGGAATAACGATCATTATTTAACATATTATATCGCATAACGAATGACAAAATTATTAAAAAAAAAAAAATGGAAAGTCTGGCTCTTACATACATGACCTTGAAAAAAATTAACAATTTTTTGCTGTAACGATGTTGTTTCGTGTGTATTTACCGACAATTATTTTAAATCGCAGTCGAAAACTGAACCCATGCTACTTTCCATGTTACCAAATTATTATTGAAAATAAAAATAGATGTTGGCTAAACTTGTTATCATAAAACCACTTCGCTAAAACCATGTCGTGTAAATTTGTTTGCGCTTTCGTATGTATGTATGTATATATATATATATATATATATAAACGTAAGTGCGGCCTCAACGGTTATTTTTCAATCGTTTACCACGAAAGTCAGCACAATTGCGAGTCAATAGGTTATAATAGTGATTAGTACAGTTAGAGCGTAAAGCAGGACGTGTTCGGGGAAAAGTTGCTTTTCGTACAAATATACGCAGATTCTTCGAATTCTCCGGCGCCGTGCATCCTACAGACACACAGACGCACCAGATTTAACGCGTATCCACCGTACAAAATCGAAAAGTAAAAAATTCCGCGAGCTATATATATATATGTACCTTTGGCGTTTTATCACTGTATCTATAAAAGAGCAAATATTATAATTGCGCGCCAGTGTATATAGCGCCGCCCGACGGATTTCCCCATCCGCGAAGTCATTTTCCGTGGGCTCACCCGTCGCCGTTGGCAAAATGGTTGGGTTATAACCCTTTAAAAGCGTTCGCCCGATAAGTGCATTCCTTCGGCGCGGCGGCGCGCCGCGCGCTCGAAACTTCGCGGCCCCGCTTCAAAGGACAATTAAAATCTACTAATATACATATATATACATATATATTTACATATATATATATATATATATATATATATATATATATATATAGTGTATAACGAAATTGAAGGTGTTTCGCGCGCTCTGTATAATATAGTATTCGAAGAAAAAAGAAGGCTCTCCCCGCGAGTGGACGTGCGCGCGCCAGATGTTGCAACTGCTCCTCATTATATATATATATATATATATATATATATATATATATATATATATATAATAATGTACAATATATATAAAACTAACAGTCAGTCGGGGTAATTTTTGCCCGATCCACAAGAGCCAATAGCATCTGATTAGCATTAGAGTTTTTCACGTACGGGGTGTTTCGTGTAAACTTACCCGTAGGAATAGTTCGAAAACTCTATTGATTATGTATATTCAATTAATAATTGCAGTTTAGTTGTGCTAAGTGTCAAAAATTTTAACACAGGTTTCACTACTGTAAGTTCGACTTCAAAACGCTTCAGCAAAAAAAAAAAAAAATTGAAGGAATAAGAATCTATAGCCTTTTATATCTGCTTTCGAATCCCGCGATACGAATTACGCTATATGATTCGGAAAAAAAACAGTTATAATCAGTTTTTTAAAAACAAAAAATTTTTTGTCTGCATATTTTCACAAAAATCCGATATTAGTGTAAGATCGCAAACGGCCAAAATATTAGTCTAATAATCCATACTACTGTGTACAAATATGTGTAAGTTTATTTATAACTTTTGAAATCTTTATTTATTCTTCTAAATCTAATTCACCCTCTAAAAAATAATCACCCCGGGTGCAATGCAACTATGCCAAAGCCTTTTCAAAACACCAATTTCAAAACACTTTTCAAACCAATTTTCAAACAAACCAATTTTCAAAACATGTTTTATAATTGTATTCCGGAATGGCCATCAGTTCCTTCATCTATTCGGCTTTTATTTCTTCAATCGAATCAAAACAGTGTCCCCGAAGGGGTCTTTCGAGTTTGCTGACAGAAGTCATACGGTGCTAAATCAGCGTAGTACGGTGGTTGCGGAACGATATCAGTTGAATTTTTGTCTAAATGTTCACGTAAAATCAATGCAGTGTGAGCTGGTGCATTATCGTGATGCAAAAACCAAGAGTTGTCTTTCCATAAATCTGGTCTTTTGAGAAGAATAGTTTCACGTAAACGACGCATAACAGTCGAATAATATTCTTTGTTAACCGTTTGGCCGATTGAAAGGAATTCGTAACGCACCACACCACGATTATCAAAGAAAACAGTGAGCATAACCTTGATTTTTGAGCGACTTTGGCCTGATTTTTTCTTCTATTTTCGTGGTTCTCCGCTCTCCTTTCGCACGATATTCGCTCGATTGGTCGGTTGTTTCTGGATCTTAAGCGTTGACCCAAATCTTATCTTCAGTTATTATGCGTTCCATCTTTTCCTGATAGTCCGAAAGCATCCTTTCACAGACCTCCATCCGATGTGGTTTTGTAAAAAAATTGAGTGTTTTTGACATCAATTGAGATTTCTTTCTTTCTAGGCACTGAGCATCTTTTAAAATGGTATTAACTGACCCATTTGAAATTCGAACAATATCAGCAAGCGCTCCAGTAGTCAATCAAAAGTAGATGTTCTTGGTCGTCTTCTCGAACTTCTTTGAAAAATTGGTGCCAATCAAAAACACTTACTCTTGAAATTGACTTCTCACCAAAGGCCTTCTGCAACATGCTGAACGTTTTGGCGAAGAGACAATTTTTCTTTGTTCAAAAAACACAAGCGTGACTATATGACCGATGAAGATAATGACGTTAAATTTGGCACTGATAACACTGACAATACTACCAAATTAAAAATAGAAAGGTTTGTCCGAATCGATAAACCCGGGAAGTTGAATTGAAAAGTTTTACTCAAAGTTGTACACAGTAGTAAAATGGATTAGTAAAATAATCCACATTGATGGGAAAGGATGAAAAACTATAAATTTTAAGTGACATCTTGGAGAGATCATCTTTTCGCACCTCTTCACTGACTCAACTGTATGGGATCTTATACTACT
Source organism: Sycobia sp. Sy_11 (assembly GCA_018907035.1). Taxonomy (NCBI): domain Eukaryota; kingdom Metazoa; phylum Arthropoda; class Insecta; order Hymenoptera; family Epichrysomallidae; genus Sycobia; species Sycobia sp. Sy_11. The sequence continues at coordinate 1,640,901 of JACCIC010000039.1, read as the reverse complement.
GATCCAGTCTAACGATATATTTCAGCAGTTGCACCTATTTTCGTTGGAGCGTAATCGTTTCACCAGTGAAAATCAAAGTCAGCGAGATAATCAGTAAAAAAGTTTCACTTTTTTAGTGCTCCGAATATGCAATATATGGATGTGTGCATGAGTTTTAACTTAAATTTCGCAAGCGGACGCAGCCGCAGATTAGCGAACGGAATGCCCCATGCGGTCCGAGAGATCTGCGAAGAAGCTCGCACTGGGCATAGCGCGAAAGAGAGTGAGAGAGAGAGAGAGAGAGAGAGAGAGAGAGAGAGAGAGAGAGAGAGAGAGAGAGAGAGAGAGAGAGAGAGATGGGAATATGTAACGTAACTGTTGAAGAGTGAAAGTACACCAAGAGCGCGCGCACGCGCGCACAAAGTGGGACCTGGGATATATATTGTGCGCTCGGCGGAACTGTTATTAATAAAAACACGCCGGATGAATCGCTCTTATTAAATTTGACATTTCATTATTATAATGCCCGGCGCGGGAGCACGCGGAGTTGCGGCCGATCGGCATGCCTATATATATATATATATATATATATATATATATATATATATATATATATATATATTTCGCTACATAACCACGGCAGCGCGCGCGATTAGGAAAATTCACGTCGGGGATATTATATTATATATATATATATATATATATATATATATATATATATATATATATATACATAAATTACACCTCAGCGAGTTTATCTCCTCGCTCGCGTTTTTTGGCTTATTTCTATATTATACACGTTCCTTCTGCAATCTCTCTCTCCTCTCTCTCTCTCTCTCTCTCTCTCTCTCTCGCTATTCTTTTCTATAATATTACTTAATTCCGAGGTTTTTTTTCAAGAGTACCTCACTATGTATATATATATATATATATATATATATATATATAAAATATAAAGATATAAAGTCAGGAAGTCCGTCGCGGAGAGTCGCCGTTTCGGCGTTCGACGGCGCATTGTACAGAGATCGTTTTGATTGTTCCTCTCTATAGCGAGAGAGTGAAAATTAAGCTCGCCGCTCGCTCGCTCGCTCGCTCGCCCCGCTCCAGCTTCGGCCGTATAGTCAAATTACACAGTTCGGTTTGGAATTTAATTGTAACTAATACATTTTTTGCCCGCACTTTCTTTAAACCGGGCGCCCGATGTTTTACGTTTTGTTCTTTTTTCTTTTTAGTTTGATCTTTTCTTTTACTCGTCGCTTCAGCTTTTCATCGGTTCGTTCGATCGCTCGACAAACAGAAATAAATCTATAATCACGTACGGAGATGTATAGAATTATATACATATATAGGTATACTGGACAATTTGCAATCACTTTCGTCGGATGTGCGTATTATACGGAGCGCGCGCGGCTATGTAATTGCGCAGTTCTTTTTGGGTTTTCCACGATCGTATGAGCGCGTGAAATTCTTTACGGCAGGTGGTCGCGCACATGTACTCCTACGTGCAACGTATTATTAATTATTATATAGTAAAAGTATCGTGCGCACATTAACACGCGATGTATATAATCGTTAATTTTCGAAAAGCGAGGAATTTCCAAAAAAAAAAAGAACGCAAAAAATTTTTTTTCAAGGATAGCAGAAAGTCTACACATTACATATATAATATATAATATACACGAAATGCTTATTTTAGTTATATGCTAATTATTTTAATGTTATGAGCGCGCTAAAGGATGATTTTCGGTTATGCACACATATATTACTTTTGTAATAGGCGAGTGTTTATATTAACGCGAAAATTTTTTTTTCGCGATGTGGGAGGAATCCAATTCTTCATTATAATTATTCACGTATATATACCGGTTTATTGTATTATGTAATTTTAAAAATTCGACTTTTATCGACCATCCGGTGTAGCGTATCTTTCGAATTTTTATTCTTATATTCGTATGTATCCATATTGAGACTGGAGAGAAAGTGCAATAAACCGTTGTTTATAATGCATTGCAGAGAATATCGGTGAAATTTATCATCGGCGTGTATTCGGATATTTGAGAATATAAATATATGTATATAATCGACGGTAGTTTTCTGGAATAAAGACATTTTACGTTATTTGTTTTACTTAATAATAATAAAAATCTATGCAGCACATTAAATAATTGGCGTAATCTTAGTGATTATACAGCTTTAAAATACATGTTAAGGCACGTTTTACGGAATAATTTCAGTATTTTATTTTTAAAGCAATATTATTAGAAAGACTTTAATATATTCTCTATAGTAAATATTAGTTTCGAATTTTTGAATTTTACGAATTATATTGCACTTTTTTGTTGGTAATATTTACAGGATCAATAAATAATAGAAAAATTGTAAATTTGTACGGATAAAAAAATTTATGATAAAAGTTTAAAAATGTGAGAATAAACAAACTCTATCATATGGATGTAATTTTATGTGAACTCGCACTTTTTGCAGTACATAAATCATAAAGTTTATAGTTATAAAAAAGTTGATTGTACGAAATCATGTATGCATCTAACAGATAGTTATTATTGGTATTTTTTAAATTATTATAAAATAAATTTAATTACAGCAGAAGATAAATTATAGGTACTCTCGTATTCATGAGATACCGTAAAAATATAATTAAAAAAAAGAAACAAAACATGGTAAATATATATATATTCAAATAAATTTAGAAACTCATTTAGAAAGAAAATTATTCATTCGCCGAATTTCTATACGTCCGTAAGAAAGCATTATTCCTATATGGAAAATTAGATTTTTCTCTGAATACAATATTAGAATAGAAGTGTGCATTACGTAACTGCTCGATAATGATGAGGTGAATTTTCCTCGGGCCAATATTCCCCGGCGTTTCTTGAATGATTATCGAGATTAATAGATAATAAACTGTGTAATATATATATACACTCGGTCTTGGTCATTTATCGGCAATCATAATTTTCTAAAATTTTCATGGAATAATACTAAAGTTGGAAGTATGTAACAACAGAGAGTATGGAATTAAATTATAATTTGAAAATATAATAATTTGTATGTGCTTTGGCAAAAAACGGTCCTTTTTGCGCGTTTTAACGGTGTTAAAGAGTTATTACATACGTTTTGTAAATATATAAGAAGGATAAATAACTGTATGGGAAAGATCTGAGAAATTTCATAAGCCTGTGTGGATGTATGTATATATATAGTAGTCGTGTCAGCTGCTGATGGAGCAAAAGAATCATGCCCGAAATTCCTTGTACTTTCCCCTGAGGTTCTCGATAAGAATCGCCATCTAATTTATAACGATTCGTTCTAATACATAACGAGATGACTGAGTACACACACACACATATATATATATATATATATATACACACCTAAGTATTTAAGGCGGTTTTATATAATTAAGTTATACTCGCTGGTTATTTGTAGTAAATATGTTCCCAATTGATAATTTTATCTCTCGTTCAGTATCGGAAACACAAGTGGAAATATTTAAGCAGCCTTTTCCGGACAATTTCATCGTGATTATATATGAATATATATGTATATACTGTCTGTAAATTATATTTAAAAAGCAATTGAAAAATATATATAATGTTACACACTCATATACACACACGCGTGTATGCACACATACCCAAACGCATGATTAAGAAATTTTTGTCATTTGTGCAAATGCATGAATATGAAATTCATATCATATGCACATTAATTGTATTGAAAAATAAATAACTTTCCTATAGTATTAAATGTCCAAAATAATTTGTAATCTATAAAAACAATCTATAATAAACGATTTTATTCTAAAAAATTACTATTTTTCTAAATTACTCTACAATAAAAATTATTATTATTTATATTAAATTGAAGGGGCTGCCGATTAGCTCTTCTATACCAATTGAGAAGAAAAAACTCTGTGTTTTGGTAATAAGATTATTTGTATAATTATTAATTATTATAAATTTTAGTTAATCTCGACATATATTCACGCCTACTCTTACATTGCATAGAAAGTTTTCAGCAAATTCATGAGACGGTATTGATTTGAGAACATTTACCAAATTTGATTTATAATTGTGATTATGAACTTTCAAATGCGTTCTAATTTCTATAAAATTTGACAGATCTGCTTTAAATGTTGTAGTAATAAAAAGGGGAAGTGTGAATGAAAATCTCTAATAAATTTAATGCTTCCATATAGTATTATTTTAAATAGTATCTTTTGCGTTCGGTAAAAATGGACATACACAGCTTTTTAAATAAAAATTTATCAATGCAATTGATTAACATAGTATTACTTTTTTTTAGTATAAAAATAAGTTTTCCACCGACATATCGAGCTATTATTAAGAATGTATTATAATTTTTAATCCAGGCTTAGTAATAAATCGAAAAATCGAATTTTTTGAAAAATCGAAACTGTATTCAAATCTAAATTATTATTTAAACAAGAAAATTCGATATGTTGTTCTTTTGATTTTGGAATACCTCGTGGTATATTAGGTCTTAGAATTATTATATTTTATTTTTCTTATATCACTTTCGATATGCTTTTAAACTGGGTCACAGTGCAAACATATAAAAAGTTGTGTCATAATGGGTATAATGGGATATGAAAAAGGAAACAATAGAAATTAATAAAAATCTATTAACGATTCTAGGCGTACACTATACTTTACTTACAAGATATATAAATGTATGGAAAAAGTGCACGGAAGCCCCTTGCATAAATCCTATTAACGATTGTGAAACATACGTATATATAGGTAAGTATACGGGCGCATAACAGCGCGGTCACGAAGATATATGGGCTAGGGCCTCAAATAAGACTTTTGTTTCTTCTTTTCTTCCGCATAGTATGATGGAGATCTATGTATGTGTGTGTGTGTGCGCGCGCGCGCGACAATTTTCCCGCGCTATAATTCCAGAATCCGTACGGTTATACACACTAGATCGGTAATTACATATATATATATATATATATATATATATATATATATATATATATATTACACATATGCATGCATATAGGCATATTATAGCTCTTGGACATTTTCTAGCCGCGCTCTCGTGCCACCCATGGCGCGGATCAGCCACCTATAATGCACTGCATAATCTCGGCGCTTCCGCGAAATGTTGCCATACAGGCGTGTATATTCTTATACGTAGCCGTTGCAGGCGCATAATTGGATTTTTTGTATATATAGATGCATACATATGCGCGCGCTTCGAAAGCTCGCTTTTTCCTATACAGTCAATCATCAGACACGGAAGAGCAAACTTGTAGGTATGTGCGTATATATATATATATATATATATATATATATATATATATATATATATGTACAATACACATATACGCGATGAACATTGAGCATAGATTTATTTTATGTATGCGTTGTAACAATATATATATCCATTCGGCGATATACACGGCATGACTTTGTAAGAAAATATGAACTCTCGATTCCTTGCGGTCTACAATATTAATAGGCTCCTTTTTACGAGAGCACATTCTATATTACTCGTATAATACACGTATGGAAATATCAATGTTGTTATTGCCTTTGCTTTTATTAAAAAAAAAAAAAAAAGAAAGAAAAAACAAGAAAAAAAGAAAGAAATACGACGATATAAATTACCAAATCAAAGTTTAAAATTGAACTTTTACTTTCTAGCACTAATAAAAAATAAGTACTAAACGACTGTGCTTTTATGGTTGGTTGTATACGATGTATATGGGGATGTAGAAATTAAGAAATTAATTTGAAACCACTAAAAAAAATCTTATGACGTTTAATATGGTACATATAGACCGCTTTCAAATTAATTTTATATAGACTTTTATGTAGTTGAATATTTAAATCTGTTTTACGGATACACGCCAGAATATTATTTACCAATAACTAAGGATTAAGTATAGTCTGGCTTAACACTTGAGTATTTTTTGAGATTTTTTACGGTCAATTGTTTTCTTTTTTTTTTTGTTTTAGGTGAAAATAAAATTTAATCCGTTTCATTAGTTATTATTAGTACTTAAGAGACTGAGAATAATTTAATTTTTTGTTTTAATTTTTTCCAATACTTTTTAATATGATCGGGAAACCATAAATTTGTCAATTCAAGACATATGGAACAAGAATGTCGAAAAGATTATTGTCACTTTGGCTGTAACCGGGATCAACGAATTTTATTGATAAATAATAAAAATAGCAGAATTTGGAGAAAAAAAAGTTAGTTGCTTCTTTCATTTAGTGCCGATATATGGGAGTGAAATGGAAAGTTACCGACGAATGGAAATATTCAAGTTTGCGGGAGGACTAATGAATATGTATATAAAATGACGTATCCAATTTCAGACCAATCGTTTTGTTTGGTCGTAGAAAATTTTCTATCATCCGGTGCAGTCGAAGAAAAAAGATCGTCTATTCCTGATACATACAGTAATGTGAAAAAAAAGAAACTACTCACACTGTTGGAAAATTGAGGATCAACATATACATCGGAAACATTTATTAAATTTTTTGTATCTACCTATTTTGTCATCGCAAATATGATCTTGTCGTAATGTATTTTACAATATTTAAAATTTCGGTTACAATTTTCTATATATTTTTTATACATTCTCATTAATATTTAGAACTATAACAGTATGAAGACCAAAAAAGAAAATTTTCTATGTACAATGCTGCTTTATTATAATAAAAAATAATAAGATACTGTATTTATTTATGAAAAATCCATTTTCGAAGCAAATTATTTGATATATAATTAAAACGGTGACTATTTTTCGATAGTTTTTGCCTCTCGTCCATCTTGTTATCAGGAAAGTTAGATTCTTTTTCGAATATTGTAGCCAATGCCTAGCCAATTAGAATTAATGCAATTTCATAATAAAAATTAAGAATGACAAAACTTTGAATCGAACTTGAGGTATCGAATATCGACATAAAAAAAAATTATATAAATATCGATAAATTTTACAAGTATAAATAAAAATATTGTTCAATTAGTACAATTACAAAAGTTGTCAGACAGCCGAGAGAACCCGTGCCTTTGAAATTTCGCGCTCCTACGAAGCGAACAGCTGACACGTCGGGTTATAAGCTCTAGAGATGGTTTTACATATATATCACGTTGTGAACGTTACAAGATGGTCCCGTACGGCAACAGCTGCTCCGCTTGCGCGTGCGAGACTTGCTCCAGAGTGCGTCGCTCGATCGGCCAGATTTTTTCCGCCCTCGATATCTACGGCTGGATGCTGGACGCCTACATCGTGGTTCGTTATTTGTTACGTTTTATAAGCATTGCATACAGTCTCGTCGCGAAAAATCCGGCAACGTGAAATTGGCGGGTCGACCGACCACGTCGGCGCTGTTCGCGGCTGGAACACCTGACACCGCATATATACAAGCAGATATACTAGGGCCCGCGTGGCGCTGTATGTGCGCACTTGCGCAATGCGCATATTCCGATATATATATGATTCGGCGACGCTCGTTACGCCATCTTTACTGTATTTAAAAGTATTTTTTAAATTGTATATTTGTAGTATTAAAATAATCAAATACAATATAGGACCAAAATTTCATACGAAATGTCAGCTTGAATACTGTTTAAAATATAATTGGTTCTTAAGTTTTCTAGAGCACTTACTTTAATTTGGACAATTTCAGATATGTATAAGTGGCCCCTAAATATATATGACTATAACTTACTTTTTGTAATACTCTACTTAATAATAGTTATAGTGACTATTGCTCAATTTTACTCTACTTATAAACGGAGCGTTTGCAGGTTAACATCCAATGGAACTAATAACGTTTTTTAACGCATATCAATTTTCTTTCCCCGTGAACTTCTCATTTAACACGCACGAATAATTAGCGTACATATAATATGAAATCTGGCTTTTAATTATCTCAAAGGTTTATGCAGATATAATGATGAAGTTTCAGGATTGAAAAGTATATGACTTATTTAACGAGACAGACGTCAGTCGTATTTTTAGACGTGTATTCAAATAATTTGACGTCGAAAAAAAATTTAGAAATTGAGACTTTCTCTAATTTCGTAATAAAAATAAAAGAAATTATCGAATTTTATTAAATTTAGTTTTGATTTTATAAGATGAAAATATGACGTTGTTCTTTATACGTATACAGAATTATTTTCAAATATTTATTAAATGACATCAATTCCCGATAAAAATTTCTTTCCAATTCGAATTCTTTCGTGTTCAGTCTGCGTTATGTCAGCTATATATCTATTAATGTATATATATATATATATATATATATATATATATATATATATATATATATATATGCATGTCTCCAAACTCGTCCGTAAAGTAGATCAATTTCTTTTAGAAAAGTTTCTATTCGATACTCCCGACTTGTTTTCTCAAGCTAATGATCGGTAGTCGAAAAAGACTTACGTAAATAAAGATGATCATCAGAAAACCATGCTTTTTTTCTCTCGTCATCTTTATACACGTATACGATATTATTGTTTTCACAGTAGTATATACAAGGATACTCTTTCCGATAAGGCCGCATGTAGAAGATCAATATATCATTGACTTAAGCCCCAAAACATATGTTATTTAATATATTAACGTAAAATGTAATCTTCGAGGATTTAAAATATTTCCATATGTAGGATATAAATTATTATTATATAAGACTTTTTTAGCTTGAAAGTTTTCGCACGAAGAGGTTATATAATTTATTATTTTTTAAGATATAACTTGAATACTTAATTATATATCGTATTTAGTTTAAAAAAAATGTAATTTTAGATGCTTTTTTCATATTCGATAATAAGAAATACTTTATATGTACGACTTTCATTTTGATACAGGACTTTTTTCAAGAAAATTTATGGAATAAATTTCCAAGTAGTTGGAAAAGTTTTTTAGAAGAAATAACCCTGGAAGACTTGGGCAATTGGATTCTCAAAAAGGATTATCAAAGGTATATGATTTTTTTTTTTATATCAATAAAAAACAAAAGTATAAATGCGTAAATTTTTAATATAATATAAGTATATATGCGTATAGCTAATAATAATTTGCTTTAGTAAGCACGTTTGGCCTCTCACGTTCTTGGCACTTCGGCAATTTTTGGAAAATGCCGAAATATGCAGAGACCACACACGAATGCGGGAGATAAAGTGCTCGGCTCGAGAGGATTCGGACAGCGAGGGCGGCCGTCCATCCGTCGACTGTTCACAATGCAGCGAAGATCAAAATCTTTCAAAATATCCCAACATCGGCAATCTGTTTACAAAGCACGTGAAAAAGAAAAAGAGATACGAGATTGACGTAATGTCCAAGGTATATATAATGGAGCAAGTTCTATAGTGGATAATGTTATATATATATATATATATATATATATATATATATATATATATATATAATTGCATTTAACTAAATTTTATAAGTAATGTTTTTTTTTTTTTTTTATAACAATCTCAGATAGCTGCCGATTGCGGGAAGAGGGCGCATTGCGAGTGTATCGTTGACATAGGCTCCGGCATGGGACACTTAGCGAGGGTTTTGGCGTACAAGTACAATTTTCACGTCGTATGCGTCGAGCAAAACGAAACGCTGCTGGAAGGCGCGAGGTAGTATAAATTACATACGTCGAATCACTGCACTCCTTTTATAAATCGGCCATGAATTTTTGTTCATTTTTCCGACAAAAATTCTCATCGAAAACTCAGAAGTTTTGCCTCGTTATAATAGAATCGCTTGTTTAGAAATCCATTAATTTTCTTAGAAAAATTTGCTTTATAAAATGTCATCGTAAAAACTTGATGAGACGATTTAAAAAAAAAAAAATTTCAGAGAACGTCGACTGATCTTTCGTAACGATTCTGTAAAGGGTTCTTTATATTCTCGAGAATATTTTACGTGAATATTAAACTATTGCAAGGTTAAATTCAATCATTATTTACTTTATTTGCATCTGCTCTACATTAATGCGAAGTTTGGGGAAAATTCGTCAGACGGTTTAGAAAGTTATTTCTAAATTTTGCCGTTGATAATGCAAGAATGCTTTCATTTCCGTGTAGTTTGACAAATCTGCTCGAAATTTTATATAGTAATGTGAAAAATATACGTAAATAAAGGGCGTAATGTTTATAACTGAATTTTCAAATAGCTTTAAAACGTGCGCATAAAATGTTATATTCTTAAAAAATAGCATTTTTTTTGTTCGTCGGTATAAGAGAGTCGTTAAATCCCGTTAAGCAATTTAACTTTATACCTTTGACACAATTTTTATTATCAATATGTAGCGGTTATCGGCAATTTTTTCTTCTTATTTTTTTTGTTTTTTTTTTTTTAAGAAACCTTTCAAAAATTATACCAGACCATTTATTATATAAAACTCAAAATGTACTGCTACACCTTAGAATTTTCTCATATTACTGATTGTACGCAGAAAAACAGTCGAGCTTAAAACCAAAGCAATAATTTATTATAATTACATATCTTTCTCGCACCTATTTCCTAATTTATAAAATTATTAGCAATATTTTCTTTTCTTTCGCGGCATGTAATAAATAATAGGAAACGTATTACGTAATCTTATTATATTATATTATGTATATATATTTGAAAGCTCCTTCCTGTATGGACGCGGATGAATTATGAATCTTTTTTTTTTTTTTTTGATTTTCCTTAAACAACAGCATCGTATTAGGCACTGCTAACTGTCCTTAAATATTATACAACAGGGCGGTGGGTACTTTTAATGAAACAGGTAATAGGTATGCACACTCTAGTGGGCTATGGTCGATTTTAAAATGAGAAAGCACAGACTCTCGGGTTATTAATTATAGAAATGAAAAATGTGAAAAGATTATATACCGAGATGTTGGTTTGTGTGTGCGTGTGTGTGCGTGTGTGTCTCCGCATAAAACAAAAAGCTTAAACCTTAATAATAATCACCTCTAACACACACACACACACACACACACACACACACACACACACACACACACACATAAATTTTTTTTTGATCATGTTATTTTTCTCCATGCCTCTGTGTCGACGCGCCCGTAGAAAATGGGATGAGCAATTACTCGCATCATTAGTAAAACGTATACCGGACTTTCACGAAAGAAAGCCACCGCGGCATGTTTCTCTGCAGGTGGGAATCACGACGGAGGCAAGGGCGCAATTAGCCCAGCGACTGGCTCGGTTGTGCCGCGGCGTGCCCGGCGCGCGTGAAAAATTCGACGGCTACGGATTAATTGGGCTGCATCCGTGCGGCGATCTGGCGGCCGCGCTTCTACGATTGTACGCGGCCGGCGACAGTCTGGCCCGATTCATTTGCATCGTCGGCTGCTGCTACATGAAACTGACAAAGTACGTTATTATGCAAGAATGCCTTAATGAGAAACTATATATATCTATATCTATCTATAATTTATATAATGCGCGCATGCGCTTTAGGATTTTCTATTTTATTATATATAGGTATTGATAAAAAGTTAAATTGGCTTTAATTATTCATCGGTAAAGTTTTATATAGGATTTTAATTATAGTTGTAAAACTTTACATATAAAAAACTTCATATGTATATATAATGTATATTCTCCCTTCTAATTTGATTTTCATAAAGCGAATAGAGTATTAAAATATATTCTATAATGCAATTAAAAGTTTAATATATATATATAAATAAATTGTAAGAGATTTAAAAAAAATATATCAAAGTATTTCTAAAGTTTTTTAGATTTAAAACATCTAAATATATTTTTAGTACAATAATGCCCTCATCTATAGAAATTAATCATGAGCCTTCTTCTTATTACATATCTGCAGTTGAAGGTTCATAGAAAGAATTCGTTCAAAAAAAAAAAAACATTTGATTCTGAAACAATAATTTGTTTTGTATGTACAATATATGATTATTATCGATGTTTTAATAGTTTTTATAATTATTGCACAATTTTCTTATTGTCGGTTGATATGATCATAATCAGCACCTCGGAATGCACCTGTGATTTTTTTTTTCAGAAATTTTGTCAACCTATCGTAACTCTATTATATTATATATACTCGGAACAAAAATTATACTTGTTTAGGCTTTGATATCTCCATTCGATATCCATTTAATAGAATTCAGATCATGCAAGACCTATAGAGCTGAAATGTATTTCATCAATTACAATTTTTCGTGTATTTAAGTAATTTTGTAAACGCAAAAAAAAAATTAAATTAATTCTTATGCGGGGCCTTATGGGCTCTCTGGCTTAGCTGGCCTTTTCGAACAACCGTTGCATTATAACTTTTGTATAATTAAACGACACTGACGTGTGTGTTTAGTTATATAAAGTATACATTACGGACAATGAATCATAATTAAAATATAGTTGCATATGTTTCTTTACTTGTCGAAAAATTAACTCTAAATATATGTATATCTGTTCCTTTTAAAAAAAATTTTTTTCATGTATATTGATAACTTTATTCATACATATTTTTACAGAGACGGGGACGAGAAAGGATATCCTATGAGCGATTATCTACGCATCATAAGGAAAAATCACGAATTGTCGTACGCCGCCTTGGAAGTCGCCTGCCACGCCGTCGAAAAGCACTGCGCCAAGTTAAAAACAAACGATTACAATGATTTGATGGTGAGCATGCCTTTATAGATATATAAAAATCATAATATCATTCGTAACGTTGTAAATTCCATCATGCATCTGACCATTTTTTGTCGCTGTGATTAAGGTTCACGCGTATCGCGCCACACTGGAGTGCCTCCTCATTGAGAAGAATTCCGGGCTGCGACGCAGACAGCTGAAAAACGTAAAAGTCAAAGAGAATATGACTTTCAAAGAGTTGAGTATATTCCCCCGCCTCCCCCTCTCTAAGATCCTTAATATATATATATATATATATATATATATATATATATATATATATATGTATATAAATATATATATTTTTTAAATTTATTAAATTTACCATAAAACTATAATTTTTCACATTTATACATAGATATTGCAGAAGTGCTACGGAATGCCTCGATGCCAAGGACAGGCCAACCGAGGCCGACTACGAGCGAGGCGACGTCGAGGGCTATCTGCGCCAATGGAAGAGGGTCGTGATATTCGGGACGCTTCGAATGTTTCTCGCACCTTTGGTGGAGACTCTGGTGTTATTCGATAGATTTCTGTATCTGTCAGAGCGCAGTCTTGCGCCGACGTTGAGGGCGGAGTTCGACTGTCAAGTTTCGCCTAGAAATATTCTCCTTATATCCGTAAAAAAGTCCGATTGACGATGTATATATAGGTTTTATATATTTATAATTTAGTAGATTATATAATAATGTAAACAATACGATACTATGCTGTATTCTTAATTTATTATATTTTTATACATGTTTGTTACTGCCTTGTATATGTATACCTATGTATAGGCTTAATAGATTCATTGTGGAAAATTATATAAATACTGATGAATGCTGAAATGGCATATAATTTACTTTACACATAACCTTGTCAAAACAAAATTTTTACTTTAGTGAAAATAATTTCTATGATATTATATATATATATATATATATATATATATATATATATATATATATATATATATATTGATGAAAAACAATAATACTTTCAGTTCTCACAGAGGCGGCGTCGCGAGTAGACGTATTGTCAAATCGTGCTAGCGCTTGGAGTGTTCCGTAATTTCAGGTCAATAGTTTAAGATTAAGTAAGTTCGATTAAAGTGATATGAATTAATTACTCATTAATGTAAGCTGTGCAACCGCTGCTGATTTCGCAGCGGTGCAGAATACAGTATGATGCCGACCACTACCGGAGGCCAAATGGCGATAACTTCTGATTTCTGATAATATTGAATATCAAACAACTCAAATAAATCGATTACAGACCACATCATTCGCCAAAATCTTGGCTTCAAATAATCAGCACAAAAAAGAAGAAGCAATAATTATAGATGCCAACGAACGTCTATCAATAGATGATTATGCAAATGGACTAGAGATACTCACTGATACAAAAAACATAAGATTTATCTCATAAATATCGGGTAGTAGAATATAAATTTTCCTCAATAATAAAAGTATCGCAGATGAACTAAAATACAAAAAAAAAAGTAAAATCCTAATTTTCAACATTAAACCGTACATTAATAATAATAAAAGAGTAGTCATCTCAAATGTTTCACCGCTCATTCCCAACGAAAGAATAATAGAAGCGCTAAAAGAAAAAGGAATAAATGTTAAATCACAGATAAATTACATTCGAGCTGGATTAAACAAACCCGGAAGATCTCACATCGCCTCCTTCAGAAGGTAATTTTATGTAAATGAAACCGAAGAAAAAATTTTACCTGAAAGTTTACAACTAGCGTTCGAAGGTACGAATTATTGAACTTATCTGTCTATCGAAAATACTGCTTGCTTTATATGTAAATTAATAGGCCATATAGCTAAAATGTGCCCGAAAGGGACACATTACGAATGAACATATCAACTATCCAGCAAACATAGCGCAAATTCGGAAGCAATTACAGATCCGAGCACAGAAGAAATTGAAAAGGAATTTCCAATAAATACACCGAAGCCAACTCGGTCAGGAAAACCAAAGCAATACGAGAAAATAACAGAAAGCGAAACAGTAACAGCCAGCAGCGATTTGAAATACACAAATTTAAATCGATTAATTTCGAGACCACATGAAAGTTTACAAGAGAACACACAAATTGAAGCAGAATACACGGAAACAAGCAAAATATCCAATATGAAACGACCACTGTCTACCAGTACGGCTTCTTTCGATAATAGAATAATATCTGATAACGATGTATCAATAGAGAGCAGCAGGGAATCCGATTTATCAACAGATAATGAAAAAAAGAAAGGCATATTATAAAAAACACAAATAAAAAAAATAAAACAATAAGAACAACACCAAAAATCCCTAATTTCGACATCCTACTTGCCGCGATAGAAAAAAAAATTAATGAAAATCCTATCCAGTTCCCGCTTAATTACCTATACAATTTAAAAGTTTTATTGAGAAGACAAATTCGAACCCATTAACTAAAATAATTGCAAAAGAATATAAAAGTGATCCCCAAGTACTCACAGAAATGTTGCATTTTTACAAAAATAATAAAAAGGCTTCAAGAATCAATCAATATAAACCTTAGACTGCAAAAAAAGAAGAATAATGACAAAAAAGATATTGCAATGGAATCTAAATGGATTTTGGGCTTCAATAAATAACAATAAAGTAACACACCAATATATAATAGCTAAAAGTAACCCACCTATATGTGACAAATGCAACAGCAGAATTACAGTTAAACACATACTCACCGAATGCCGCAAGTATCACGGAAATACAAGATCGTAAGACCAAGACACAAAAAATATGAAATACTATTTTCAAAATGAAGGAACGACGAAACTCCTAATTAAATTGATCAACTATAATGATATCACTAAATTATTGTAAATTATTAAGAATCTTTTATAATTTAAACAAGAGATTATGTACAAATGTTGTAAATATAAGCAATGATATGTAACAATGTTATATTCAGAATATGTAAGAAGTAGCTAATGACTTCCCAGTTGATGCGACTATAAATAAATAAAATAAAAAAATAAAAAAATATTTTATA
The DNA here is from genome assembly GCA_018907035.1 of Sycobia sp. Sy_11. Taxonomy (NCBI): domain Eukaryota; kingdom Metazoa; phylum Arthropoda; class Insecta; order Hymenoptera; family Epichrysomallidae; genus Sycobia; species Sycobia sp. Sy_11. The sequence goes on along the minus strand of JACCIC010000039.1, from coordinate 1,625,215 downwards.
TAATGTATAGGATGAATATTAATAAGTGAATAATTAAATTAAAAAGAAAACATATTATACATATAAATTTTATTTCTAGATTCTATTTCATATTCAAGATGATTTTTTATTTTAATTAAATAATCAGATTAAAATTACTTTTTACGCTTTATAATTTCAGTGAAGTGTTTCCTGAAATAAATTTCAGTATTCTGTCCGAATTAGATATGCAGTTATCGTAGCGAGCGCCAAAGTCGCGGAATTCGGCGGACTTTCGACAAACTCAAGTAAAGCTATAAAGGTGAAAATAAATGGAAAAAAGGTAATTGCTTGTAATAGGATAATTTATCAAAGCCGATTTATTATGAATAATCGATTGAATTGATCATATTGATATTTTTTCTATATAGCTCACATTGCATTTAAAATTTCTATATTTTTAAAACTGTATTATATAGGTTAAATACTTTTTTTAGTTTGAGCTCAGTTACATTAAATACAGTTATAACAATTATTTAAAAAAGAAAAAGTTTTAATTAAAGGAATTATTAAACACACACATACACACACACACACACACACACACACACACACACACACACACACACACACACACACACACACACACACACACACACACACACACACACATACACACACACAGGTCATTTATACATTATATATGCAACAGTCAAATTTGGTTTGATTCATACTTTTTCAATGGTATGCACAGAAAAACATTGGGGGAAAGCATTGTTAATGTTGACAAAGAAACAAGTATTAGTAGGAATAAACCAACACTTTTAGTTTTAATATTAGAAGTGACATTCTGATAGCTCATACTTTATGAAAACAATATATACGCACATGTTTGTAAAAAAACGTATTTAAATCTATGTATGTTTTTTTTCATCATTATAAAAATATAAAAAAATTTTATAGTATTTTATTGTAATTTAAAAGTGTAATTCCAAATTAGATGCGCAGCTGCGCGTTATTTTGTAGAAAGTTCATTTCGAGCTACAATACACAGATAACTACGCAACTGGATGCGCTTGCAAACCACAATGTGGAGCAGATGAGCGAGCGCCTCTTTGTTCTTTCACAATTGGCGAGTATTTATAATGTATAGAAAATAAGATAGAAGGCAAGTGTACATACATTTTGAATTAAATCTATTTTTCTGTTTCCCTAAATTAATATATATCTTTTTATTGTATCATGTTCTGTTTTATCGATTGAATTCTATGCATTTCACCAATACACGAATTTTATATATATGTTCAAGCCAACTTTGTACAAGGAAATCGAGGATCGTTTATTGCTCCAGTTTAAAGAAATTATAATTCCTTTTACGTAGACATGGACTATGACTATCTATATATTACAACCTATTTTACAGTTGCGACTGTATAATAATGTATGTAAATACTAAATGAATATATAATTTTTAATAATTTATTACTTGAGTATATATAGTAAAATAGGGTTGTAAAAACATGAAAATGATATAATTTATAATATAGAACGTTATTAACATGCTTTTATTTTTGTTAAGAACATTATGTTTCCATGTAAAAATCTTTATACAAAATATGTCAATAATAAATAATTACTTGATATATAAAGTAAACGTGAAGCTGTTGAAACAAGTGGACCTTTATTGGCTCAAGCAAAAACGGCACTATAAATTTGTTTATTATTATACTTTTCTATATAGATAAATGCGAAGATCTTTATATTTTTACAATTAATAGCTCATATTTTCATAAATCTTCAGTGCTTTCACTGTTTTCGAAAAGAAAATTAAAAAAAATAAGATTAATTATTTTTGTTTTTATTTCAATAAATAAAATTGATACATCATATTTACAAATGGATTATATATATTGATTTTATTATAGACTTTTATGTAGTGGATTATGGTTTTGAATCTGATTGATGTACATTATACAGTAAAAATGGGTCATTTGTAGAAGCAGCCTATATAGTGGACATAAAAATCAATAATCAAACATAATATAGGTATACGATATATATATATATATATATATATATATATATATATATATATATGACTGATGATTGAATCCAAATTCGTGTTTATTTGTTTTTCAAAACAGTAATGGGAAAAGAATATATAACTTAATTGTTATTTTCGATAAATTGAATTAGTTTATATTTTACAGTGTAAATATATATCAATATATACATCATATACAAATGTAAATAATCTTAGAGAAGAAATATATGTACATATATATATATATATATATATATATATATATATATATATATATATATATATATATATATAGCTGCATAATACATCTTTTCTTCACAAAAAATATACAAAATTTAATAAGCTTGATAAATCTTAGCATGGTTTAAACTATTTTTTATCTATAATACTAAAGGTAAAGTATTTTGAGAAAATACTTAATGTTGAGTGTTTTTTAAACTATAATAAATTTAAGAGCTGAGGTTTAATAATTACTTATATTGTAAATAAATTTATAGGCCGGTAGTGTATAACGATTAACAATATTAATTTACTCTAAAAATCAATTATATAAACAAGAATAATAATAATACAATTTATTTATGCAAATAAATTTTTAATAAAATCATAAGAAACATTATTTTTATTTATAAAAATGGCAATATAGGAAAATTGGCGGCAGTCATGCATATCTAAAAAGCGCACCTATACCTACCTTACTCACTGGATAAAACAGTTCTAAACTTAGAATCGTCCAATCAAAAATAGGAAAAGTCGAATAGTTCCGAGCATAGCCGAAGGAAGCATATAAGCATCTGTTCATTTTGCTGGCTATACTGGCTGGCATTTTCGATGACGTCATTAGAACTAAGCAGAAGCGATAACACTGAGAAAAAGCAAGCGAAAGAAATACATCTGAGCAAGTTTGTTCTTAAGCCTTTCTCTGCGTAATTCACGTTGGGGATCTAATCTTGTTTTTCTATTTGTCTCATTATTCGTAAAAATGTCTTACGCTTACCTGTTCAAGTACATTATTATTGGAGACACGGGTGAGTATATGCTTACCTATCAATCAAGTCTTTATTCTTATCGTGCGTAAACGCCTTGAGCCTCGTATTACGTGGTTTTGACAGCTCCCATTGTTTTCATATTACGTCTTAGATACTTTTTACGCACTACCTGTGAGAACTGCGTTTTAATATTCTTAAATACTTCAATTCTGTAAGTTTATCACGTCTATTCACCAGAGTATTATGTTTATATCCATACCTCGTGTTACTGACTTTGTTAACGTTTACACACGGTCGAGATGAACTAATTTTTTTCTTGTTGATTAAGATTTCATTTTGTATTATCAGTGGATGTATTTTCTTTATTTATTTGATTAATTAGGAATTAAGTAGTTTAAATTTGAACGTTTTATACACACTAAAGCAATATTAAATTTTATTTGTCATTTTTATTTTATTTGACAGTACATAGCAGTGTTGTATATGCCTATATTAATTGTTATATATCATGCAAGTTTATTTTTATATTATGTTGACGTCTAATTTTTTTTCATAGGTGTAGGAAAATCGTGTCTTCTGCTGCAATTCACAGACAAAAGATTTCAACCTGTACATGACCTCACTATTGGAGTAGAATTTGGTGCTCGCATGATCACTATTGATGGCAAGCAAATAAAGCTACAAATTTGGGATACAGTAATAAAATTCATATTTTACTATTTCTGTTTCAGATAAAATTGTGTTTATATAATAAATATTTATGTTTCTTTGATAGGCTGGTCAAGAAGCATTCCGATCTATTACTAGATCTTATTATCGAGGTGCAGCAGGGGCACTACTTGTTTATGACATTACACGTAGAGAAACTTTTAATCATTTAACAACGTGGTTAGAAGATGCTAGACAGCATTCAAATTCCAATATGGTGATAATGCTAATTGGAAACAAAAGTGATCTTGATGGTAGAAGGGAAGTTAAACGAGAAGAAGGGGAAGCATTTGCTAGAGAACATGGGCTTGTTTTTATGGAAACCAGTGCAAAGACTGCAGCAAATGTAGAAGAAGCTTTTATAAATACAGCTAAAGAAATTTATGAAAAAATTCAAGAGGGTGTATTTGATATTAATAATGAGGTTTGTATAATTTTGTATAAGTTTTTAATTTAATATTTCGTATTTAATATCATATAAATGTATGTTACTAGATAGAAATTGTTTATGTAATATTTTGAAAAACATTTATTTATGCTTATTAAACATATTAAATATATTAAATTAAATATATAAAATATATTAAGCATTTATTTAGTTATGCTTATTAAAAAACATTTATATAACTTGTGTAATGAGAAAATTTTTTTTCTTAGGCTAATGGTATTAAAATTGGACCATCACACTCGCCAACTAGTCCTGGAGGAATAGCAGGAGCTGGAGGTCAAGGTAGTGCGCAAGGAGGTGGATGCTGCTAGGGGCTGGGTTTTGCTTGTCCACCAATTCATCCCTCGACGATCTGAACTGATATCTCATTCCTGCTCATTGTTTTTTAGAGAAGTGCCTCTGTTGTATACTTATTTTTTTCATAGCGTTTTATGATAATAAATGGTCATAGGTATTGTATTTATATTATTTAAAAGTATAAGTTTTCTATGAATAGACAATTATCATAATGCAAATGGTTGAATAACACAAGTTTACGTCGATAAAAAAAAAGCCTTAATTTAAAAACATTGCAGATACTGAGATTATATTTTAAATATTTATTTTATAGTGCTTCTAAGAAGCAAGAAACTCGCAAAATTAATTCTTTTAAAAATGAATTGATTAACAGAATCACTTATTTGAAGAATGTATTGTGTGTTGTGTGTAGTGATGATGTCAGTCTACTATTTTCAATAACTATTTGATTTACCAAACACTGGTTTATCATTTTTGTTTTTGATAAATACTTAGACAATATTGAATTACTCTGGAGCAGGAATGTTGGCTCATGCTCATTCATCTTATGCAAGTTTTATGTACATGTATGTATTATTGCTGTACCAAAATGACTAAATATATGAAAATGTTCGATTTTTTTGAAGTTAAATCACAATTACGGTATCAAAAGTAAAATTAGTGTTTAATTTTTAATTAAAATACTTTTTATTGATTTATTTATATTTAAATTTCAAAACGAATATTTTAAAAATCATCCATTACTTTTGATACCTTGTAAAATTAATTTGTGTAAATGATAGTTTAATGAAGTGTGTTAATCAATTTTGTTTCAAATAATAAACAAAGTGTCAATTTGCCAGGACGATCTTTTAAAAATATTTACGCCCTCGATCAGGTTCAGATAGAATTAAATGAAATTCACAACCATAAGATGTTAGTTTACATAGATCAATTGTAGTATATTGATTGTTAAGTACTGGATGCTTCTTGGCATGTCCTTGAATAATATTTTATCATTATGGAATATATTAAGAGAAAAGTTTTTTTATTAAGTGAACATGATTGTAGATTTTTTTATCAAAAATGATTCATTTTCTAAAATAAATCACTAGTCATATGAAAAAATTTGTTCATGAAACCCTATAAGAAATTATAACAAAATGTATAACTTAATTAAGTACAATAACAAATATATTATGTATAATCATGATTAACAAAGCCAGCAAAAAGATTTTCTTATGATACTCTTTTTATTCAGCTTCTGTATAAATAAATGATTAAGTACTTTTAAAACACATAAAAGGGTATAAGGAAACTCTTTCGTCAAGGTTATGCTAGTAGGATTAAAAAATGTTTCATATGTTTGTACATCCAATATAAGTCAACTAAGTATTTGTTATATAAATTGCTTTATTATAGTGTACCAAGTAAGGCTTCTTGAAAAAATTTTTATCATACTAAAATTTATTGGTAAAACGTACTCAAACTTTATCAGCTGTCAAATTATCAATCATATATAAAATGAATAAAGAATCTGATTTGAAATACAAAAGAATAAATTATTTATTGATATGATTACTATATTCATTATTTAAAATAATCATTTTTTTACTATGTATAATTTTTGTGCAGAAATGATGTTTGTGATAATTAACCGTATATAAAATACTTTTTTTAAATAAAAAATATATTTTGTTCTATTTATAAATTATTTTGTCCATGAATTAATATAAAAACAATCTTATATCTAATATTACCAATGAAGTTTTCGTTTAAATTTTCTTAGTATAAACAAGTATCAAATAAACATCTTTATATATATAAATTTTAATGATAAGCAAAAAATTGAAATATTTTTTGAGCAGGAAATGATCTTAAAGAAATTATTATTATATTAACTGATTGATTAAAAATCACTTTTTTAATTAATTTTTGTTAAATAATAGTTATTTGAGAAAATATTTAAAATTATAATGCATGATATTGGATGAAATATGATGCAGTTAATTATGGAATTTTAACGTAAGCTATAATTCATTCTTTAATAATTTTTTTGGTCATTTTACCTATTAAAACATAAATTGGGTGCTATTGTAATGTATTTAAGATCATGTGTACTGCTAAATAAAAGAGTCGATGCGTCAATGGACTTTCTACGCGGACAATCGATGTAAATTTAAAATTATATATAATCAGCATATGTATCGCATATGTGTAAGTATTTCGTTGCAGTCATCAAATGATTTATCCTCTCTGATATTATTTTTGGACATATAGTTCGTGTATGATAAGAGTCAGGGTTTTTTTTTGTTGTAGTCAGTAGATCATGTTCCATATTGCAATGACTAACTCCAGTTTTGTAGAGATATTTTGATGTCTTTGGTTATGAAAATCGAGGTTGCATTATTATCGTAAATGGATTGAAAGAACTTTATTCTAAAGCTAAGCAGCCCGTATGCATATACACCTCAAAGATATTATTTACATGAAACCATCAGAAATAATTAAACTTCACGTATATGTAGACAAAACTATTCGTTATAAATGACGCAAAAGTCGTTTCATTTTGAATAAAGAGAGTCAAATTTCATACTCGATAAACAAGTAACTTTCTTTTACTCATTTTTGTTAAATTATATTTAATTAATTAATTATTGTTCATTTCATAGTATGCAAATAATATGGTATATGAACTCGATTTATATCAGAAATCAGAATGAACATAAGTTTGTAAATTCGTACAAGAACCGTAGTTATAAGACAAATAGTAATGGAGCTTAATCGTTATTTAATATATGAAGCTTCAAAATTCACAACATTTCGAGTATACGAAAATTTTTAAGTTATGTACAAATACGATCTGATGATTTCTAAGAAAAAAATGGAACAAAATTATCAAGTGCATTTTTCAACAAGTGCTTCTATCCATAGCATTTAAAAAAAATAATTTTCTACAGGTAATTGTTTAAAGAAATAATTTATATCCAAAATACTTTTAATTTTCTTAATTAAACCATTAAAATAATTTCAAAAATTTTTAGTTTGTATTATCGATTACAAAAAAATACAGTATAACAATACTTTATTATTTTAATTTTCACTAATTACATTATTTTAACTAATTAATTATACTATTTAATTAACTTATTACAAAAAAATTTATTCTGTTTCGTATACTCGGCATTAATTTCGTAGCGATACGGGTAAAAGCATTTGGGTTTTAAAAAGGTAGAGAAACTCGTACATTTAATATAAGGACGTAATAACGATTTTCTATTACAATGATCGATTTAGTTTAGGTGACTAGATTCACATTGGCCGTACTAGTCCGTACTATCAGGTACTGTATAAAACTCGTTTAAATTGACCTTAGATCGGTTTTATGGAAGTTTGACATTTCAAGACATAAACTTATTTGTACGATAAAAATTTAAATAGTCCATTTTTTACATGTGTGAAACACGAAGCTCAAGTCACCGAAGCAAGAAATCAATATAGTTCTTCTTGTTTATTTTATCAGATAACAAACAACTACATTTAACTTTAATTATAAAAAAATCTAATAATTCTTGATCAAATGTTAAACTACGACAATAAGTAATTGATTATATGTAAATTTTTTATATATAAGATATAAGCTATATCTCTATTTAAACAAACGCTATAATTTTTATATTAATAATACATCGGTGATTATATGTTAATTTTAACGCTATATGTATATTTATCATTTTATAGTTTTGGTTTGTTGTTTCTGAACTCTTTATAAAGTAGAAGAATATGTGTCAATTTTTTTAACTAATTGATTTTAAAATGACTGCCGAGGGCATGTCCAACATCAAGGTGACCTTTACTTGGATATTTCACAAGTTTCGTAATTGAAAAATGTAGAAACTTTTATACTTATATGTACACTGAGAAAAAAAATCAATTGATTTAAAGATATCAAATGTTTTGTGCAGTATATATAGAATTTTTAATTGGAGTTTAAAAGATTTCCAATAAAAATATTTCTTATTTTAAATTAATATTTCATTGATATAGAGATGAGCTACGTATATGTACTTGAATTAGTGAATTTTTTTATGTATTATCTGGTATTATCATACAGAATAATATATTATCTTGATATTATCGTACAGAAATATCAATAAAATAGCCGCAGTAGTAACAGCAAATTATATATGCCTGAGTGATGAGTATATACAGATATGTGCCGATAGGAACTTGGAAGTTGGAAGAGAGGGAAAAAGGAGGGTGGGGGAGCTTTAGTGACGGGTAAAGTGGTAAACTCAACTTAGGCTTACCAGCAAATTACAGCTTTATGCATTAAAGCTCGGAACGAATAAGATTTAAATATTTGACACAGTGCTTTAGAAAAACGGTGGCTTTGTCCAAATTGAATTTTTATAACGATTAAATACTTCTGAATGTCGTAATTTTTTTGAAAAATTGCAAGATTTTGCATGTACGTAGAAAAGGAGTGTCGTTTACGGGAGGTGTCTTTGAGGTTAAGGTGTTGGCCTCTCCCCTGTTGGCAAATCAGTAGTTTGATAGCTAGAATGTGACAGTGCGACTTCTGCAAGTTTTGGAGAAATTTTTTTTTTATGTTTTTCTATCTGTATTGCGCAGAAAAGAAGCAAAAGATAAAGCAAACTAAAGGAGAAAGAAGATACACAACAGAAAAACAAAGAGGACGCTACTGGACGCCATGATGGTAGGTGGAACCTGTTATCATTTGGTTGGCAGCCGGTCATCTGGCCTATCGCCTGCCTATAATGAATTGACCGGAAAACCCCCTCGAATGATATTTAGTTTATGTTACTCCCTTTGCTTGATCCCTAAAGTGTTGTATATAAAATGTTGCAGGACGGAATATGCGACACCACTGAAATCATCAACAATGTACCTGCCAAGAAGGTAGTTTTCTTAACAAATAATTTTTTCGCTTCTTTTTTTCTGCTTCAAATTTCACTTTGCGTTTTTTCTATATGACGTGTCAAAGGTAACACCGATAACACAGTCAATATCTTTATAAAATTTAAAATATTGAATTTCTATTACAGACGCTTTCGAATGAATCCTCTCTAGAGCACAATGACAAAGCATTACGAGTTGACATCTCGGATGCACTTAGTGAAAAAGACAAGGTTAAGTTTACAGTTCATACAAAGACAACACTGCCAGATTTTCAAAAATCAGAATTTTTTGTAGTTAGACAACATGAAGAGTTTGTTTGGTTGCATGATAGATTTGAAGAAAATGAGGAATATGCTGGTTATATTGTATGATTTCATTATAATTTTTTTATTTAAATGAAGATATTAAATATTTTTAACAATTCTTTATATTTATTGTTATAGATCCCTCCTTGTCCTCCAAGGCCTGATTTTGATGCTTCCCGAGAAAAGTTACAGAAACTTGGTGAAGGTGAAGGTAGTATGACAAGAGAGGAATTTATGAAAATGAAACAAGAATTGGAAGCGTAAATATAATTTAGTTCTTTTTTATTTTAATTTTATTTGTTAAATATTTTTGGAATAATATATGTAAAATAAATTCTATTTTTAGGGAATATTTGGCAACTTTTAAAAAAACTGTTGCTATGCATGAAATGTTTTTAACTCGCCTTGCACATCATCCTGTTTTTCGAAATGATCATAATCTTAAAGTTTTTCTAGAGTATGATCAAGATCTATGTGTGAGAGGTCAGTAAAAAATTTTGAATAGTTTTTGAGTACTGAATATTATTGTTGTTTTAATTAAATCCTACAAGAAATCAAATTTATTTTATATTAATACTTTCATACTGTTACACTTTTAATGTAACTTTTAAATATTAAATACATATTTTTATTATTTATACAACAATCATTATTATATTTTAATTGGCTAGAAAAGTTTATGTATTACATTTAAATAAAATAAAAAATACTATTTGTTAGTGTATTTTTAAAGAAACTTTTAAAATTGAAATGGCGATGTTACTGATAAATTAAGGTTTTGGGATTATTTGAACTGCTTATATTTACTGAATTATTTAAATCTATGTTATTAAATATACTTCTAATATTTAATTAGGTAAAAATAAAATGGAAATGTTTGGTGGTTTGATGAAATCTTTTTCAAAAACAAAAGATGAATATTACTTATCTGCCACTGTTAAAGATGTTAATGATTTCTTTGATCAAGAAATGACATTCCTTACACAATATCATCAGAATTTAAAAGAAGCTACCAGCCGTGCTGATCGTCAAACGGTGAAACACAAAGATGTAGCAGACTCCTACATTAAAATTTCTACTAATCTTATACAGTTAGCAACAACAGATACTGGAAAACTTGAAAAACTACTGACAAGAATTGCTGAAACATTTGAAAAACTTAGGGTATCTATTACGATAATTTTATGTATGTAGCAATTTAAACTTTAATTTCAATTAATAACTTTATTGTCGATTTTATTTTATTTTAGAAAGTAGAAGGTCGTGTGGCATCAGATGAAGATTTGAAACTTTCAGATACTTTGCGTTATTATATGAGGGACACTGCAGCTGGCAAGAGGTTGTTGATTCGAAGGTTAAAAGCATTGCATACTTATGAAACTGCAAATAGAGCTTTAGAAAAAGCACGTGCCAAAAATAAGGATGTACATGCTGTGAGTATTTTTTGTTTCTACAATATTTTCTAAATAAATCTACTAGAAAAAGATTCATTAACAATTTTATACTGCATAAATAAATCATACTTATAAATATTAAAAAAATAAAATTTTGCTTATTAATTTGTTTGGCACACTGTACTTAATAAATAAATTACATATTCTTTAATAACTAATTTAATTTTTCTTGCTCCTAAAGGCACTGGAGGTTGCAGAGGTGTGTCCTTTTTTATATGAAATATGAATTATTGTTATTATGTGCAATGATTGATTATTATAATTTTTTGTATTACCTTTTATGTTATAATTACTGTGATAAATATTATGGAATAGTCTAAATTTTTGTAAAATTATTAATATATAATTTAATTTTTGTATTAAAAGTGTTGTATTTGTCAAATTTGCATAAAGCATGCTACATATGATTTTTATGCATGATTTGGATGCTTATGTTGAAACGAAATTTGGCTTCTGAAATATCTGTGGGAGAAAATAATATTTTGTAGTTAAATTGAAAAGATTTTAATTCTTACTAATTTATGAATTATTTGTATCAGGCAGAACAAGCTCAAACCGAAGCATGTGCGAAATTTGAACAAATGTCAGAAAAAGGCAAAGAAGGTAAAAGAAATGATATCTACTTAAATTACTTTTTATTGTTTTATAATATTAAATATTCTAATATATTAAAAAAACTTTCAGAACTTCTAGATTTTAAGACAAGACGTGTAGCAGCCTTCAGAAAAAATCTTATTGATCTTACAGAATTTGAAATAAAACATGCAAAGGTAAAAGGCATTTCAATTAAATAAATTAATTAAGTTCAATATGCCTCATTGAATTTTATTAAACAGAAACTTTTTGCATTAGTATGACAAAGTTAGTCTAAGTATTGAGATAATTTTGAAGCATTTTCTACAAATCTGTAATAATATAATGTAATAATAGATCAAATAATTTTTCTATATAGTTATAGATAATGATTAAAAGAGTACAATATAAAAATTATAAATTTGAAATTAGAAACAAATTTTAGGATAATAGCTATTGAAAAGTACACTGTATACTTTTTATCTCAATAATGATTATTATTATCGTATATTCCTTTATCTGTACCTTTTAGAATCTAAACATTTTTTAACATACTAATTAATTTGAATTTCAAAGAAATTCAAAGAATATTAAATAATCTTAAAGAATTCTTACAGAAATTATATTAGCCATTAACACTTATATAGGCGTCAGAATAAATTCAACATTTTTTAATGAATAAAAATTTTAAGTTTTTCAATTTAAAAATTTGAATTCAAATTTTAGTTTAATAAAATAATCTAAATCTAATTACTATAATTAACTATAATATTTGCAGATTTTTAAGTTCAAATATTATATTCAACCAGTATGAAAATTTATTTAACAAAAATAAAATTTGATTTTTCAGAATAAAAACTATGAGGATTAAGTATAACATTATTAAAAGTTCAAAATTTTTTGTAAACAACATCAAAATTGATGTTATTTTTAATTACTAAAATTTATTAGATAATTGAAAAAAATAATTATAATTTTAAAAGGATATTGATTTTAAACAAGGATACAGCTCATTTAAAAATTAAATATCATACTTAATTGAAAAACTGTTTTTATGTAAAAAGTAAAAACAGCATTTATTTAAGTTTGGATACATTTTACTCTTTGAACAAAATTAATTGAAAACAGTGCATATCATTAATGGATTAATATTTCTGTCATATTAAAAATCTGAATCTTTTTTGAGAGTTTTAAATATTTTTTTGCGTTGATTTGAATCTAACAAGGAGAGGCCATGAAATTTGGACAATGGATTTGGTTCAGATTGAACGAGGTAACTGTTTGAAAGGCGTAATCCTTTCTCTTTCCAAAGATGTGATACTTTTTTCCTTACAATAGTTACTTAATTCATAATGAAACTGAATATACTATGTAAGTTGAATAATATTTTATGGCAATCCTTACTTTTTACAGTGGTTTTGATGAAAAAATAGCGTTTCAAAAATTAAATTTCTAATGAAACTATGTCTTCAAAGTAAAATATTTTAAATTATTATCGATTGAAGTCCAGTCACTTTTTTAGGTATCGGCACATAATTGAATGATTATACGAACACATGTAAATACAACCAAACATTAATTAACAGTATTAAGAAATGATAAATTTGCCAATATAGATTTATTAGATCTTTTTAGCTTCTAGCGTCATTCGCTTTTCAAATCCAGAGTCAAAATTAAACGGTCTAATGAAAAAAAAGGTTTCACCGAATATGCAATTTTAATAAAAAAGTATTATTTAAAAGTAATGGAACAGGAGCGAGTGAGATCCTAAAACTTTAGAATTTTTGTTTGATATGTAAGCACAGTTATCTCTCTCAAGGTGAACCAAATCAGACACCCAAAGATCACGGTCTCTCTCTAAGATTAAAGTACTGAGAGATTAGAATAGTCGGTTATAAAATGATGAAAAATTTAGAAAAAACTTTTTATGTTTATTTATATGGTTTTATAAATAAATATTTACATACATACACCATAATATATATATATATATATAATTTATCTTTAATATGGCTTTTATATATTTATATGTTTTTGTATTTTAGGCTCATGCAGAAATGCTAAAGAAATGCTTATCAATCCTTCAAAATGAGTGATTCGAAGAATGTAATTTACTAATAATCATGGCTACTTTATAAACAGAAGGAATAAATGCAAATAATGATGTATTAAACAGTTCAGCATTATTATATTGTAAAATATTATATTTTTTGTTATTCTAAGCGGCATTATACCGCCAAGTAAGAAGGTTACGAGAAAGTGAGAAATGTAAGCTAATTAGAAGCGTCGAATTAATGTATTAAATGAAGAATGAATTTTTTATATTGTTTTCGAGCTGTAAAAAGCTTTAAAGAATATATATTTAATTATTAAAAGTGTCTTTTTCACAAATAATATTGAATAATGTAAGCATTTAAAAATTTTTGCAAATTAAAGCTTATACAATATTGAGAAATCTCTTTTTACAGTCGAAATTTTTTTATCTGTTATGTTTATCAAGTATAAGGCTCTTTATATTATTATGTAAATGATAAATTGATCTGTATAATTATATATAAAGTCATGTATATGTGTGTATATATATATATACAGGCACATGTATATACACATATTATATGGTAATATTGTATACATATAATTAATGTTTTCATTGATAAATCACAATAAAAATAAGAATTTGGAATTTGTATTTTGGATTATTTATTGAAACTGTATTATTTAATAAATGTTCTCTTATAATGTATTTTTTGTTAAAGTACATGAGATAATTATAACATACATAGGCGTTTTGTTGAATACAAAGGATGGGATGAAAAGAAAGAAAGTATTTTAGACGGTTTCGTGTTTTCGCATTTATTTTTATTGAATCGAATCATTTCTTTCTATAATACATGATTGCAGACATATACTGAGAAATTCTTGAAGTTGCAAGTATCATTGAATCCTTTGAGAATCTTTTTTTTTTTGTTTTGTAATTACACCGAAATGTAATCGTATATTTCTCGTTCTTAATATTAATATTAACAGACCCTACGAATAGCCTATGGATATAGGCTTGCTTACGCGCAGCAATGCACGAATAGTTAATAATAATTCTTTATATTATATTTATTTGTTAAAACCTTTTTTTCACAGATTTGGGCGTTTCGTGTGCTGCTGCGCGAGCCTCTTTTTATACCTGTCACTCTCTCTCTCTCTCTCTCTCTCTCTCTCTCTCTCTCTCTCTCTCTTTCCCTCTCATTCTTTCACTTTCTTACTCCCTCCTCACTCGTCCTCTTCACACTTTGTCGATAAATGTTTTTTATTCAAATAAATTTTCATCTCACAGTTTACGATTCATCATATAGTAATTATCGGCAGAGAGATATATATTTATATACTTAATTATAGAAAAACTCTAAAAATAGAAAAAAACATTTGCGTACTCTCTCCATACTGTTATTATAATATGTTTTGACTTTCGTTTTTAACGAAAAGAAAGGATATTCTTTCGTTCGCTTTCTCTCCCTCTCCTTCTCTTACTCATTCCCGCTCTTATACGGATACACACACACACACACACACACACACACACACACGCGCGCGCGCGCGCACACACGTTCGCATACGTAACACGCGCGTTTTCTTTCGCACAGTATCGCACAAATTTTACGCTATTTCGCTTTTTTGCCAATTTTATTGGTGCGGCAAATTTTGTTTTTTTTTTTCGAAGAATGTCATGCAGTAGTGTTACAACGAATAGTATCAGAGCCTGTATATTACGGCTATTGTGGATGTCTTTTTCAGCTTGCAGACACTGTTGTTTTGCTTTTTTTTTATTTTTGTTTGAACGCGAAAAGAAATTTGTCGAATATAAAAGAGATCAATTTGCGGGCAGTATATTAAAATATGGAAGGATTAGTTTAAATCAATCATATAGAGGTTTAAGATATACACTGTATATATATATATATATATATATATATATATATATATATATATATATATATATATATATATATATATATATATATATTGAACCTGTATCTGGACGAGGTTATAATGTGTCGGATCGGAATCACAAAGTTCAGAATGCAATGCTTTAAATATTAGATAAAATTCGCACTTTTCCAGTTCGTATTACGAAATTAATGGGTTAACGTTAGCGCGACCTATTTTGCACGAACGTTCCAAAATTGCACTTGCCATATTGTCTTAAAAAGATTACTGAATGTAGTTTTCGTTTATTTATTTAGTCTTTTGAATCGGACAAATTTTCGACACGCCCCAAATCTTTTACAGTTTTCTGAAAATTTGCGAGCCCTAAGAAAGTGGCTGGAAAAAAAAGAAATTAATGATAGGGGCCGAATAGAACAATACCGAGTCATAAATTCATCGGCAGGTTAGTTTTTTGTTCGGTAGGGTCAGAATCCCCTGTACCTTTGCCAAGGTCCATTAAAGTACAATAGGCGTTTATCTGGGAGAAAATTTAGAGCTTTTGTCTACGTTTTTGAATCGAAGCCATCGTTTTGATTAAATTTTGTGCACGAGTGCAAAAATATTACAGTAAAATTGTAGGGCCCGAAAAGAGGTAGAAATATATCGAAAGACCTCTGGAATCTTGCTTTTTGGTCAAAATATACCTCTCGATCAATCAATTATTAAATATTCGCTCGATCAATTATTAAAATTTTTTCACGAAACTTTTTCTAATCGATTGTTATTTAAATTGTAAGGTGAATTAAAAAAACAGCATCGACGATATTTTTTGAAGTTGTGGACGAAAATCTAAGAACATCCGTTGGGTGAATGTTATTTTCCATAAAAAAAAATATCGATGAATTCCTTCATTATCCGGCTGTCTTTTATAATAATGGCAAATAGAATTTTTAAATGTTCGTGAAAAATGAACGCCAGCCTAGCATATGATATTATTAAAAAATAATTTTTCAATTTTCTGTCAACTTCGAGAAATTTTCGAACGAGCACCTTGCAGTACTTTTTAAATGTTGATGAGCATCTTTAAAAAATAACAATATATATATATATATATATATATATATATATATATATATATATATACTTAAAGATTCTTAGTTATCATGGAATCGAGATATAATACCGTTAAAAATATTGGTACCATTGTAAAATTATATACAATTGACGCGCGATTGTTTTTAATGACAAAAGTCGATTTCCGAACAGTGTGGAAAACCCTCGACACGCATTGAGAAAAGAGGCTTTTTATACAGATATAGGAAAAGCAGAGGGATATAAATAAATAAAGGAAAAGAGAGCAAAAGGTAAGAGACAAAACAAGAGCACGACACAGAAAAGCCCCCCGGCACAAAGGTACAGTTTTACGAGAGGAATGGATGGAACGGGAGAAAACTCGATGAGAGGGAAGCCGGCATCGTCGCGTATAATCAAAAAATTCTCTCCCTCGACACTCGGCTGTTTCCTTTTTCTTATGTCTTTTTTTCGTTCACTCCCCGCCCCTCCCACCCCAATACCTTATTCGCGCTGATTTACCGCGAGGGGACAAAAATACGGACGAGCAAAGTGGCGCGGAAAATATGAATAACCGATTATCAAGAGCGCGTATCCCGACGTGAAAGCCTGCACAGCATAATATGCCGAGTTACGAGCAAGTTCGCGTAGAGTTCGAACGAGCGCGAGAGAGAACTTTTCATGGATTCTTGAAGAGTGCCTTAGCGAGATCTAACCTAATGTACGCGGGTGCAGCCATTCGAGCATCGGCGAATCCTTCGAACTCTTCGACGAATCGATAGTTTTCCATGATTATTTTCTTTTTCTCTCTTTTTGAAAATCCGTCAAAAATTTTTGAGTTCGCAAGCTCGTCGAACGTCTTCGCGAACGCGGGCGATGATAAATCGTTGCCGAAAATCAACCACAATTCGAAAGTCCACATTGCGAATTTATTATGAACTCGTTACAGACATCTTTCAGCATCCGTTTGGATTTTTCGAAAAAAACAGACAAAAAAAAAAAAATATCGTTCGGTCCTCTCTCAAATCTCCGTGTCTCTAGCCAATTCGCGTGAGAGGTTGAATCGAAGTACACGACGAGTTCCGTACTGGAACCGCGTCTGACCGAACGCGGCACTTTCTACTCGGCGCACTACAACCAGCTCTCGAGCTGGAAGCTCGCTCATTGAACGTGCAGCGAATCCGACACTCGCAACTCGAGTTTTCATTCGATACCTACTCGATCTCCTTCATCCCTCCCCCCCGCCACGATCATTGCCAAGCGCCCCGTGTTTCTCATGAACTATTGTAATCTATTATGTACTATCACATCTAATATGATCTTTCGCTCTGCCCTTGTTCTCGGGTAATCGCGTCTTCTCTCCCCCTTCCCCACTCTATGTCTCTCTATTTCTCTAGACGCCTTCACACACTATTATATAACGTTTCACTCGTCGGTTACAATCGGTTGACGTATTTTCCTTGGTATAATAGTCGACTGAATTCCCGCCTCCTGGGAATAGCATGGCGTTAATAAACACAAAAGTTAGACCGAATAGTGTGCGTCTTTTTACATACTATCTCTCTCTATGTATCTCTTACTCTTTTTTTCACTCCCTTTGTCTCCTCCGGCCTGTCGAAACTACATATAACCGAGAACTTGTGTCGAAGATAATTAGAAAGAGTCGACAACTACCGCTGCGTTTTTATATATAGGTATTGCCCGAGAACCATTGAGGGACGTTTCGAGTAACTCGTTTATTTTACAAGCACCGTACCGTCCGGATCAAAGGCGCGCGCTTCTTTTCATTAGCGACTTTTATACCTTTCAACTCGCTCCACTCACCCACCCCCCCAGCCTCGTGTCCCGTTCCCGGCGCTTGGTTGCGCTCCCTGCCCCGTGGAGAGGGTGTAGAGGAAAGAGAGAAATAGATAGATAGATAGAAAGAGAAGTTCTGGGAAAATAATTTGCACCGTATCTCTGCTGTCGGCGAGAGACGCGCGTGCGCGTTCAATGAGCTCGAAAAATTTCAGCTTTATCGAGACTCTCGGATCTTTTTGTTTCAACGTATAAGTGGGAAGAGTATTTCATTAAAAAGAGATTTTCTTTGAAATTATATATATATTTATACACACACAGATTTTACATGTAGGTAAATTCGTTCAGCCACGACAAGAAATGAATTGAGCTCTCATTTTCACCCATAATATTTTGAAGTTCGAGGTTTCAATTAAAACTGATGGCAATTGTCGTGAAATATGAAAATTGTACTTTTCGAATGAGAACAAATTTCTAAGAGAATAAACAAAAAAGTTTTTACTTTTCAAATTTTTTTTTACTTGTAACTTTTTTACTTGTACTTATTTTGCCCCGCGAGATAGAGAAAGTTAGCACGCACATATATAAAAAGTCCCACCCAGTCTGTCACAATATTTCTCTTTTATTAAAAGTTCATCTCACCGCGTTCTTTTCTTTTTTTTTTTTTTTTTGTTCTTAATTCACTCTCTCTGCAGCGGTGGCGGCGGTGGCCGTGCCAGTACACACTTAATTCGAAGATTCTGGCGGTGGGGGCGAGGTGAAAAAGCGCAATAAAAATTTCGAAAAACTCATTTTAGCGATAATTAATCTTTTGTTCACGCTTGGTCCTCAGTGCGAACTATATATATAAATGTATATATATAAATGTATATATATATATATATATATATATATATATATATATATGTGTGTGTGTGTGTAATGTGAATTCCCCTCCAATCAGCGACGACGAGTTGGTAAAAGTTATTTGCGCCATACGTGCCGTTCGACCAAAAGTGATAACTTGCGGAATTGTGAAAAAAATTGAAGCGTATAACAATATTGTAACAATATTGCTTTACAGAAGATAAACAGAAAGCTACTTTTATGTTTTCTCCATCTCTCTCTCTCTCTCTCTCTCTCTCTCTCTCTCTCTCTTACATGTCTCATATTTCTTTGCAAAACGATCGGGAGTTCTCTTTTTTTTTTGGTTTATCAGTGTACCATGCCAAGTGCAAACGCGTATGGTTGGGACGAGCGAACATTGCGGCTCTTTTATGAGCGGCAAAACCGAACGAGCCTGCTGGATTATACCGGAAAGCGTCGAAAATTGAATGAATTTATTATTATGACGAAATGCCGGCTCAACTGCGAACTTTAGTCCACTCCGCGCGATACCAATCGGGGATAAATGCGTTGTTATTGCGCTACAGTTTCGTTGCTCAATGATATCTGAAAAAAAGAGTGATTTTTAGCGGACAATGTTGCGCGAGTATATGTAAAATTATTTCGTTTCCCATATTATAACATACATATAGATTTTTTTTTTCAGTATATATATATATATATATATATATATATATATATATATATATAAAAGTAAATAATTAAAATATTATTTTTCTCACACTTATCTTCGTAAAGCATATAGACAAGTAATCTGGTAAGTAATTAACCTCGATAAAGAGTGTAACTTTACTCATATTCTTCGATAATTAAAGTGAATTTCGAATTGTTTTTATTGAATTAACGAAATATCAGTACTTTATTCAATAAGAAAGCAATAATAAAGTATTTATTTTAATCGTTTCTTCTTTTTTTTGGTTGATTTATTCGGTATTATATAGCTGGAAAAAGCTAAAAATAACTCTCCCATTACTTTCTAACGCGGAAAATCGAAACAATCGACACGTATGTATTAATAATCGATCGCTCGCCCGTTCGGGAAAGATTAAACACTCCCCCCCACCGCTGCATTTAACGCACTAACTTTATCGCTCTCCAATCTACAGCCCCTCTCTCCCCGATACAAGTTAATAATAAAGCGCTGAAGTATCCGGGTGAACTACGGCTGATCCCTCTGCCCTCCCGCTCCCCCCCACCCTCTCCCGCCGACGGTTCCGTCGAGATTCCAGCTCTCTAATTGAGCGTGTACACGCGTCGCGCGCGATAGGGCATTTTTCGCGGACAGCCGCGCGTGGCGGTTGATATTCTTTGCGGGGTGTATCGAAACTCGAAATCTCCGAATCCCCGTCCACGATAGCTCGATGGAGTCGAGCGCGAAAGCCCGGGGCTAACTTCGACACTACGTGCAGTTTGCCGACCCAATCAGCGGTGCGCGTATACATATAGCCGATATTATCGACCTATGCGCGCGCCCGCTCGCTACCGCTGATGTCATAACGATATATATATATATATATATATATATATATATATATATATATATATATATATATATAGATAGATAAATACAAATTCAATTTAGCTATAAATGCAATTATACAAAAGTCATACGTTATATAATCATACGTTATAATCTCGTTATTGCTGCGCGAATTTCCGTGTATAATTGGTTTACATAGTTTTTTTTTTTGTTTAATAATAAACAAAACTACGGAAGGAGTTCGCTCTTTTTGTTAATCCATCGGTCTGGAATGAAATTTGATAAATATCGCGTTCATTCGAAATTTTACAATATTCATTGAATTGTCGTTAAATTAACAGTAAAATCTCGTCCCCTCGAAGTCTCCATCGATTATGCGATCTTGTAAAAAAATGCAGAAAGCGAGTGCGTCGTGCGGATTTATCGGCCAGCCTGGCGGTTTGCGTTTTGACAAAAATATTACGCAATGTTGGAGCTTTCTCATCCAATTTACATTCATGAAATTTTGACTTATAGGATTTACATTAGCCGCTGATAAGACATTCAAATTTCCAAAATCATAGCCCCGTGATAAATTTGGCTTATCTCGTTTCCGAATTCTTAAGAGTTTGTTACACGCTAGCGGTGACTCGCGGCTACGACGATGTTGTAAACTTCGGGATCCGGAGTAGATTAGAAAATAATCATACTTATAAATTACTTTTTTCGTTATTCAAGAAAAACCCAAGTGTTTATCGGACTTAAAAGTAAGTTGAATTGTTTTTTCCCTGCCTCTCCTATTATTCATTGTTTCAATTAATTTGAAAATTCAACGACAGATCGGAACTTTTTCTCTCACAAATTTTATCGTGGTTTTCATGTTAAATACTAGGTAAGTGCCTTCAGTTTCGCGAAAAGCTGACGCAGAGCGAACAAAATAAAAATTAATGTTCAATATTAATCAATTTTAATACGTACATAATTTAAAAAACGACCGCTAATAATTTTTCATTTTAATATTACGTTAGTAATAATTCACCAACTGAAGCCATTATTGTTATTATTATTTTTGATAAACTAAAACGTTGCTGGCTAGCTAATCTTTAATTTCCAATCGTTTATATAAAGTCGGGACGACTTTTAGATATGTGCACGTTCCCTAAGCCGGCGCGGATAATTCAAATCTGGAAATTATTTCAATCTTCGTATTTTCGGGTGAACATATTTTATGTATTAAAGGAATTAGAAATCGAAATACTTAATATATATATATATATATATATATATATATATATATATATATATATAGAGTATACAAGATTATTCGAAAGTCGATGGAGTCGCCTTAAGCGCAGTCGCGCGAGCTTTTAAAAAAAAATTTATACTCCATAAATGGAGAAGGAAGCAGCCGATGCGCGCTCACCGAGATTCGCATCGTAGTTAAAAGTTTTTAACCGCCCATCGTAATTCCAGATCCGTTCCGAGTTCTCGCTGTGCGCGAATCAATAAGAAGAGCCCTGTGGGTGTATGTATATGTATATATATATATATATATATATATATATATATATATATATATATATAGTGGAAGAAATCACGAGGGTAAGAGGGGAAGAGCGGCGAGTAAATCGCGATACGCGCTCCCGAGAGCGTCGAGGGAGTGGGGGGGAGGGGTTTACTCTTATTTCACTGTCCCCGCCTTATCTGTGTCGCGGAAGTGGAAGAAAATAGAAGGATAGTGGGGAGAGAGGGTGGGGGGGGCGAGATCGGTGCGGTTGTTGGACGATGGCGGGGAGAAGAGGGCTCGGCGCGAAGCCGAACGAGATCTTTACGGACCGTGCATATATATATATATATATATATATATATATATATATATATATATAGATATACAATCGGACATAATC